>JAYMFT010050393.1:0-15269 GCA_038088735.1 Panulirus argus
ATATATATATATATATATATATATATATATATATATGAAAAGGAGGGTAGTGTATGGGGCAAGTTAAAGAGGCGGTGGTATAGGGAACGCGTGGAGCGAACACACAGACATCTTGGATGAACAGGTTTATAGAGGTTAAAACTTGGACAGACGACTCGTAAAAGAAGTGTTCCACCTGGTGTCAGGTACAGATTAGTTGGTTGTGTCGAAGACCAGGTAGAAGGCACTACCAGGCTGTGGTCACAGAGGAAACCAACTGTTAAGGGTATATTTTTTTTTCAGATGTTTATATATGTGTTTGGAAAAGTATGTAGACTTGCTTGACTTGTCTTCAGCCTTGGTGGTGAAATTAGTAATGCCAGTTGTGAAATTTCTGGGTATGAAATGAAAATGTTTAGCATCGTCGTCGAAACTCGTTTTGCGGGCCGGGTTTTATTGTTGATTTTAAAAGGAAATTTTCGTGCGCATGCGTGGAAAAACTCCAGTAATCGCTTTGCCTTACACGAAGGGGTGACTGGCACGACGGCAGCCGACTCCAAATCGTGCAACTAGCATTTCCATCTGGAAACGGCAGACTTGATTGAATTTATAATGGAGTCGCCTGCTGACCAACAGGACAGGGTATATTGAAACACGTACGAGTATTGGCGTCTCAGGTGCGGGAGAGCGGCGGCGCGGGGAAGCGTCAGCCAAGCATGGAGGCAACGAGTCATGAGGGGCAGCGGACCCCCCCCCCCCCACCACCACACACACACACACACACACACACTGGCCTTGACTGCTGTTCTCCTTGGCCAGTAAATGTTTACCACTATGCCCATCCTCAGCATGAAAGTCTTCCACTTGCATTGTGCTCAGGCGTTCTACAACGGTCAGCTGTATACAGTAAACGAAAATATAATGTGGTAATAACACCAGCAGGACCTTCTGTTCTCTAGATATTGTAATGATCGTCACGATACTGGTGATTCGTGGTTCAGATTGGCTTTAAAAAAGATGATTTTCAAACCAGCATTTTTTCCTCAAGAATACGTAATTAAGATATATATATATATATATTCAAGAAAACGTCCAAACACAGACCGTGACTCGATGTGGCTGATCGTCGTATATATAACTTTCATTCTTGTAATTTCTTGCTTTCCCCTCGTAACTGACTCGACGTCTAACCTGTTCTCCAGACATTTCTCCTCCAATACACTCACGTTATTGTTTGATTGACTTTCTGAAAATCCAGATTCATTGTTTTTACCGTTTGTTAAGGAATTTTGCTATTTGGTCTGCCCTCACGGGTGAAGCAATCTGAAGGCACGAGTTGAAGTTGGGAAGCAGAAAGATTTGAGAGTTCTCCCTTGAAGACTTCAGAACAAATATCCAAAAAGTACAGTTGCTTTGGACTGAGGGAAAAGATTCAACCCCGGTAACACTACGGAACGACTCTTGGCCAACTTCCTTAGGCTTTAGTAAGCTCCTTTGCTATATTTACATGTACTCGCGACACTTGCCAGATGCTTCTGGTATTATTGTACAGGGGTACCTGGTGACAGCACCAGGATCCCGATTCCTCTATCAAGGAATAAAGTATTGGAACTGAACTGAAACTGACTCTTGGGCAAGGCGCCGCCGGTAAGGTCCTTAGGTGCGATGGCATTGCCATTAACCTGACCTGACTTGTGCCCAGTGATTACAGCGTCGCGCCGTGCTGAAGGTGGTTTAATAACAAGGGATTGATACGGTCCGAGCTCGAGCGCTTGCGTGATATGTTCATTCTTAGTTGGTTCCCGCATGTCATGCATCCAATACTTCATCACTGTGCGATTTTTTTCATTTTTATAAAAGAAAAAATAATATTGGTTACGTGAATGTACCACATTGATTTGGGTGAGAGTCTGTTGTGTACAGGGAGGAACCCTGTAGGCCCGTGTGCTGCCATGTTTTTATCTCGCTGTGAAGGCAGGACAAGTGTTCTTCTGGTCGTTGTTGTACTACTTTGGGATTCCATTTTCCAGTCCATAAACCTACTGACTCAGTTTTGGGTGATACTTGCACGAGTTAGCCTTAGTATACCTTTTTGTACAGGACTAGGTTGGGTAATGTTGAGATTCATCGTGAAAATTAGATATATTGCTTGTCAATGTACGTTTTCTATGCTTTTACGTATTCATATCTTTATGTGGTAAGAGAAATTTTAACTTTTCTCGTTTTATAACATCCAGAAGTACAACTCAGCATTTGGAATCAAATGTTTAGATATTCTTTTCCTTTCGCAGTACTGAATTTTGATTTTCCAGCCTTCGGAACTCGTCTGCCGTGTCAGCGGCTGCCTCCAGCACGGTTTGCAGATGACTCATGCCTTCACCGCCCTACTGGGCAAGAAGCTGCGCGCCAGAATGGTGTTGCGCGGCAAAATCTCCCTCCAAAAGTGCCTGGCCTGACTGGGGAAAGAAATTCCCGCCAGTTTTAAAGCTAACCATGTAAGGAAGTGGCATTTACCACACGAATTAAAGTGAAAGCGGATTTCAGAAAGCCTGCCGGAGATTTAATAGTGTCTAAGAATAACATCTTTTGTACTGTGTTGTATTACGGGCAAGCTATCGTTATGATACGGTGAAGTTTATCAATAAAACGACTCGTTTTAGAGCTGCTGGTTAGAGTAATAAAATGTGAATTACCTCCTCTGTCATAAGTCTATCTGTACCTTCCAACAAGGCCTGACTTGACGACTGGATGCATGCAGTGTAATTTTTTGAAGACTTGTCCGTCAGTAAAAGTGGACCAGAGAACCAGGGTTGCATCAATTTGTTGATAAGAATATAGGAACTTTATTTCTATCACGTACCTCTCTAAATTATACCTCACTTTTGGTCTCTCTCTCTCTCTCTCTCTCTCTCTCTCTCTCTCTCTCGTTAAAGAGTACTTCACCGGGGATGTTGCTTTACCATTTATTTCCCAGTCACACAATACCCGCGACTTCGGATAAGTAGGCGGGTGGGATCCATTGTTTGGCGCGCGCAAACCTCTGTGTCTGTTCCACACATTCCTGCACCTTGTGATTATATTGACGTTGGAAGACAGTTCAGCACATTTTCCGTTATTCACATCTGCGAGAACGTCTGTGGTGGAATATCCTGTTAGGAAGCGTCTGTTTTAAAAGTCCAAAACGATTAACGCGTATCATCTCTCCGAAACTGGTTCAGACATCGACTCGCCCGCGGGTTCAAGTGGTCAGAGGTCGTTACGGGGGTGTCGCCCTGGAGTGGTTGGTCGTTCCAGAGTGCTTTACGAGGCTCTCGCCGAGGTTTTACGACCCGAACTTGTTGCCTGGGGGCAGAGGTCTCCCACCGCCTCTCTCTCTCTGTCTCTCCTTTCCACAGGTGGTGCTCACAATGACGTCAGCTGTAGTTCGGGCTATTTCGTCAGATGGCTCACAGGTGCTCACAATGGTGGCAGCTGCAGTTCGGGTTGAAGACGACGCCAGGGTGGCTCATAAGTGCTCACGACGGCTAAAATTGTAACATTTGGGCTCAGTACGACGCCAGGTGGCTCACAAGTGCTCACGACGGCTTCAGTTGTAACATGGAGCTTATTGGGACGCCAGATGGCTCACGATCGCTTCAGCTGTAACTTCGGGCTTGTTGCGACGCCATGGCTTTTGGTACTTGGAGTTGAAGAAGTGTACTTAGGATGAGTTTTAGTATGCAGAGCTAGAAAAAGACCTCATACGGATTACATAGGAATTAAGAATGCAGAGTGCAGGAAGGTTGTTGGGAAGAGGACAGCACAGGGACTGTGTACGATTTGGGACAACATAAGGATCTGTGGATAACATACATAGACTGAGGAAACCTCGACTTAGACTGAGGAAACCCCGAGAACTGTGTAGAGCTGAGGACAGCCCAGTAGCTGTGCGCAGGACCTAAGGTCAACGTGGGAGATGAGGAGAGCTGAGGCCGACCTGGGGCTGGGGGCTGCGGATTTTCCAGGAGAGGGCCGGAGACTTGAAACCGAGAGGCGCGTAATATAACCCAGGTCGCCAAGGCTGCGGTGGCGGCGGGTGGGTGGATGGGTGGGTGGGTGCGGGCGGCGGGCGGGCCAAGCAAAGAGCGAGGTGGGTGGCCAACTCAACACCTCCTCCTCCCACCACTCCCCGTCTGTCCCCGTCTATTGCTCCGCCTTCCCCTGTGTGACGTGTCGTGCTTTGTCTATTCTGTGACCTGCTCCATCATCGTGTGACAGGTCATCCAGCACCGGTTCTGTCTTTGATTCTATGCACCTCTCTCCTGATTTTGCTTTTCTTTTTTTTTTAATCTGTCCTCCTCGGTCACAATTCTGATCTGTTTTCCTTAGTCACTTTTCTCTTGTTTGCCCCAGTCACTGTTCTAATCTGTCTGCTGCCACCATCACAGCATCATGCAAGAAGAGCGTCAACAAATATATGGCCTCCACTGACGGGATCAGTTGACTGATACCTTGGTGCTGCCGCCCGGCTTCAGTCTGGACTGCAGATACTCGTGAGTGTTTGCCCCGCCTGTTAACACTGGACAGGCAGGATGATAAACTCTGCCACCAGAATTACTCTCACTCTCTTCAACAATGTGTTGACCTCAGGGAATCAGTAAATCAAATGTTGATTTACCCCACAATACAGGACTGTGTGTAAGCAGTTCATCTATATGCATATACACATCAAGGAACTTCAGAATTAACCTAACTCTGGTTCTCACCTCACCATGTAACTTGTTGTGACACTCGAGTCATTGTGGCCCAGTTCTTGGACCTTTTGTGCACTCTGAGGATTCAGAGTGCACAAAAGATCCAAGAAGAACTGGGCCACAATGACTGTCACAACAAGTTACACGGTGAGATGAGAGAAGCAAAGGTAGGATAATTCTTTGGAATGTTTATATGTATGTTGAAAGATAAACTGTTGACACGCGTCTTTGTATTGCGAGTTAGATTATAGTTTTACTGATTCTTTGAGGGCCAACACAATGCTGAAGTAAGAGAGAGTATTTCTGGTGTCAAAGCTTATCATCCTGCCTGTCCAGTGTTAACAGGAGGGGCAAACACTCACGAGTATCTGCAGTCCATACTGAGCCAGGCCTCAGCATCAAGGTCCCACTCAACTGATCCTGTCTGCGTAGCCATATATTTGGTGGAGCTCTTCCTCCATGAATGTATGTGACAGTAGACAGATTAGAACAGTGACGGAGGTAAACAGAATAAAGAAAATGACGTAGGAAAACAGATTAGAGGAGTAGTGACTGAGGAAGACAGATTAAAACAGCCACAGCGGTAGAGGGGTGGATACATAGTTAAAAACACGGGCACTATCCTCCAGAAATGGATAGGGAGTGCACGAGAAATTAACGGGAATCAGAGTTACACACAGTTCATACGATTCAACCTTTGTTATTCGTTTTTATGTCTCTCTTTTGAAACTGTTTTGTCCTTTACGTTGTCTCTGTCTTTCTCCTGACACTTGATACCTGGTCTCCCGTGCTTCCTTCCATTGATGTATTTCGTGTGTTACTTCTTGTGCTACATCTGTTATGTCGTTACGTTGTTGAATTCTGAGGTGCATTACGTGTTTATGCGCACTTGATTTATTGTTACTGTATGATAATGATTTCTTGGGTGCATTACTTGTTTTAGTGCACTTGAGCGGTCGCTCACACATTTCCTTAATGATTTATTTGTTGTACTGATTGGTTGAACTGTATTTTGTTGATGATTTGCAACATAGCTTTGTCCTTGTGTTATATACCGTATGTGATCAGGAATTGCGCGGTTACGTATTATGACTGACTAAGCTGTCTTACTCTGTCTTCTGTTGTCCCGCTGTTGGCCCTTCTCAGAGGTGTCCACAGTTTCACACTTCCCTGTGTCGCCTCCAAAAGGACGACGACGACGATGCTGAACAAAGATTCTGTGACTGTAGAGAAGAAGAAGAAGAAGAAGTAGAAGAAGGAGGAGGAGGAGGAAGAAAAGAAGTAGAAGGAGGAGGAAGAAAAGATGTAGAAAAAGGAGGAGGAGGAGGAGGAGTAGGGGAAGAAGTAGATTAAGAGTAAGATGAAGACGAAAGAAAAAGAAGATGAAGAAAGAAGCTGAAATAGAGAGAGGTACGAGGAAGGCAGCAAGCAGGTCAGCGATACCCAAGCCAATCCCTCCACCCGACCTCCTCCCGCGGGAGACGAGACTGGCCCCGTCATGTAACCCCGTCCCACAGGGACCACGTGCCCTGATTGAGCCCATCACCTGCTTGTGTTTCACCCGGTGAACGGGGGACCCCGCTGCCTCACCACATCAGTATGCCCGTCCTCGCTTCGGCGAGGCGTCTGTGGTGTTTCACCCCAGTTAACGTGCTCTGCTTTGCTATTGCGGGAACGTGTTTCTTCTACCCCATTCTCGGCTTCCTGCTTCGCTCAGACTCCCGTACGCAGGTTGCCTTGTTTGTACCTCCTCGTTGTCCCGTTTGTCATGACTAAGAATTGCTGTCTTCTGTTCTCACAGTGCCCAGATTCGCCCCCTTTAGAATACAAGTTTCAGTGAGTCTAAACCCGTATTTGGCTGAGTGAATACACCCAGTTTCAACCTCTCGCACACCCAAGTCACGGCCGTGTTTCACCTTAATATGATTTGATTTCAAAATCTTCATTTGTTTAGGTATACATAGACGAGTCATTTCTGTGATAGAGTAGGTGAAGGGTGACATGTCTTTGGGGTACGTTGATGCCAGTATATAGTGGTACAGTGGATACGGTACACTGACATAGGGGGATAACAGATGGGCCCAAGTGGGCCTAGGAACCTATTGGGTCCACTCCCCGTCAGGAAGGAACGGACAGCGTTTACGGCATAAGCCAAATACAAAGCAAGGCAGCGTAAGATTTACACACATACATACACAGAGGATCAGGGTTTGTCTTAAGAGCAAGTTATTACTATTAACCTCGGTAACAGCACAGACTTTACAGTTGAGATCGAAGACATACCACATGTTAGGTACACATCGCATGGTGTTAGGTTGGAGTGGTAGTGACACGGCAGAAGTCATAGGGAGGTATAGGGTACATCTAGGACTTGGGGCGTAATGTACAGAGTGCAGCGTGATACTGACAGTTGCACATGAGAATTTTGTATGATAGTGCCAGGGATTAATTTCGGACGTTTTCTTATATATATATATATATATATATATATATATATATATATATATATATATATAATAAAATTTCTAAAATATATTCGCCATTTCCCGCGTTAGCGAATTAGCGTTAAGAACAGAGGACTGAACCTTGGAAGGAAAATCCTCGCTTGGCCCCCTTCTCTGTTCCTCTTTTTTGAAATGTAAAACTGGAGGGGAGGATTTCCAGCCCCCGCTCCCTCCCCTTTTAGTTGCCTTCTACGAAACGCAAGGAATATGTGGGAAATAATCTTTCTCCTCTATACGCAGGGATTATTAATATTATTATAATGATTATTATTATTATTATTATTGTTATTTATTATTATCATTATTATTATTATTATTATTATTATTATTATTAGTATTAGTATTATTATTATTACTTTGTATTAAAGCCGTTATTTGTTCAGTATATAAATATCTCAGGATTCGTCTTTTGTTCAGATTCATTCTGTTCCATTAAGACGTACCCTTCCAGATCCGCAAGCCGCTGTTCATCTCATCCCGTTCGAAGTGCCTCCTTAAGCTTTCATCTCTTCGGTGTTTCACCTCCGAGCTTTTCCGTTTCACTCCTTCTGAGCGTTTCGTGTTTCACTTACTCGTGGTAAACTCTGTTTCACCTTGGACCAAGTGCCTCGCTTGACTCCTCGTAGTGCCGTGTTTCACCTTGGGTTGAGTGCCTCGCTTGACCCCTCGTAGTGCCGTGTTTCAGGTACCTTGCCCTACCCTACCCTGCCCTACCCTCCCGGCATTCCTATATAATTATCCTGAAGAAGCGTTCCCCCGGAGACCTTTCAATGGTTTCCCAGTGAGGCGTGGTCCCTCTGCTTCCCCCTTCTGACAGAGGGCGTCAGTGGCCCCTCGGCGGTGGTCGTGACCTCCTCGTCTAGCTATGCAGACGTCTAGACGCTGTGACGTCACGGTCTTACAGCGCAGCATTTCCCTTACCGTGTCACCCCCTCCCCTAGCTCTCCTCCCTTCCTCCCCCCACGGCCACCTGGTACACATGAGGGAGTGTTGTGTTAGCGTTGGCGCGTTCCTCCTCCCCTCAGGCAGTGTTACGCTTCGAGTGTGACGCGCTCTTCCTCTCCCTGTCTGTGTGTGACGCATTCCACCTGTCCTTGAAGAAACGTGTGACGCTTTCCACCAGTCCTTGAAGTAACTTGTGACGCTGAGCAGAAACCGACACGTTTGGATACCATTGTAGGGTTCCAGGCCTCTGGATAAAAAGGTAATATAGATGGTCAGGTCGTAGAACTACAGCCATTCCATTACGGATCTGCGGAGGAAACTAGGAAGAAAATGGTTCCAGCGAAGAAGAAAACGGTTCCAGCGAAGAAGAAAACGGTTCCAGCGAAGAAGAAAACGGTTCCAGCAAAGAAGAAAACGGTTCCAGCGAAGAAAAAAAACGGTTCCAGCGAAGTAAATCCATTCATTTCCATCAGTCCAGTGTGCTGCCTCCCCTTCAAGCCCCATTGACTCCTGACATTGATGCCGGTTGGTCGAAGTCCTCCACCCTTCGTAGGTCAGACCGGGGTCGTTTTGCCTGAAGGGATTTATAAGAAACTCTGCGGGTTTCGACTGGGGAGGTCGTTTCCCCTCAGATCTTTCGAGCCTCACCTCTCCTGTAGGCGTTGAGGGCGGACAGTGCCTCCTCCCGCCGCCGACGCTTCGGTAAAGCCAGACTCACTCGCTAACCCAACCGACCCTGGACGTGTACCCTTTACCCATACTATCATTGAAATGCTCTGTCTTCGGATATACAGACAAGAGACAGATTTCGAAACTGAAATCTGACCTCTGGAATCACAAACGCACTACATCCAGACACTGAGATTTCTTGACAGACATAGGGTTTTTTGTACGTTTGTGGAACGCGCATTTGTCCATTTAAGCATCCGTGTGTACCCCCATATATGCGCATGTGCCTCCCTCCTTACAGTCATATGTATATACATACATCGTGTGTTGGTAGATGTTATGTAATTATATGGATAAGGGAAATTTCAGCAATCTCCTCGCGTCCTACATAAGGCCAAGACTAGAATATACTTCTCAGGTTTGGTTACCGCACGTAATGAAACACAAAGAGCTAATAGAGAAGGTCTAGAACAGGACAACAAAGATAGTACCAAAATAAGAGAGCTGAGCTACAGGTGCAGGCTAAAATCCTTTAAACTCAACCACCGTGGAAGAGAGAAGGATGAGGGGTGACCTGATCTCAACCTTTAAACTTTTTAATCAGAGTGATGATTTGGACTGTGAACAGTTCGCAGAATGTAGGGAAACGACAAACAGACAACATAAAATGAAATTAACCAAGAAACTTGTTGAAGATGATGAAAAGAGGTACTTTTATAGTACAAAACAAAGTGTTGAATGAATAGAATAAAATGATCGAGAATGTGGTAAACGTTCGAGATGGGGCCCCACGAGTGCAAAAGTCCCTTCCCGTACAGTAGAGATAGGTAATTACATCCGTACATACACACATAAACGACTTTAGAGACACGATAAACCGATTCAGAATTAATGGCGCTACTCGTCCAGGCTTAAGGAAGGTCTCCATGTTGAAGGCTCATGATGGAAATATCGAGAATGGGATTAGTGGGAGAATTTAACATTTAAGGTAAGTCGGAGCACATCATAGGTGACACCATTATCCCCTGCAGCTGGGGAACCCCGTCATTGTGTAACCTTCCAGAGTGATGAGCAGGGGTAGGGATATGAAGGCCCCATGTGTATGGGTATTGGTTTCAAGGCCCCTTATGTAGGGGTGGGGTTTGTCAGGGCCCCGTGTATAGGGGTGATGGTCTCAAGGCTCCGTGTGTAAGGGATAGGAGTCAAGGCCCCATGTGTAGCGGAGGGGGTGTCTGGACCCCACCCCCTGTGGCATTTGGAACGGTTTGTTTATAAGAGTTGTCGGGAGTGTGTGTGTGTGGGGGGGGGGAGGCTGGGGGGGGGGGCTGCCACACGGCCTGGAGGCCTACGGCGTGTGGCTGTGGTGAGGTGTGTTTGTTGGAACGGCGCTGGGGGATGGGTCAGAAAAGGGGACGGGCAGCAGGACGTCCCCATGCTGCTCAGCCCTCGCTTCCCTCGGGAGTGGCCGCCTTATCGCCTGGCCTTAAGAGAGCCACGTGAGGGCTGGCTTGGGGTTTGATTAGCAAGATGCTTATCCCCGTCTTTCTTCGCTCATGAATCTCCCTCACTCGCATGCGTGAGTAACAATAAACACTTTCATACCCCTTATAAACAAGCCCACCCCTAATTAAGAACAATGAGAGAGAGAGAGAGTCTTTGGTTCAGTAGCCTCCATACTTCAGGCGGCGCCCTTCGGCCGGCCGGGCTGTGTCTTGGGATGGCCCCATTCCCAGGCGGAACCAGAGGAGCGACGTCCCCCCCCCCCCTTTCCCCTGGCGGGCTGTCACCACCACCATATACACACGTTGATAACTCACTCCCGGCTCACATCCTTGTACAATAAACACATGCCGCGCTCACCAAACACAAACGACCTAGTTCCAAATGTTTTTTATTTTTTTTTTTCGTCTCAAACATTTGCACATTGTGACCTGATTGTCTCGTCTGTCTCTCCTCCGAACCGTTCTAAAGCACCCTCAAGCAGTCGGACTGAGTCGATCGCGAATTAGTCGAAGTGTCCCAAACACAGGCACTTCAGAGCTAGTGGTTGGGTGTGGTAGGCAGGCAGGCAGACGACAGTGGTCTCCTTGTTGTACCGATACGCTGGTGTCATCGGCCGGCCCGAGCAAGTGTCGTCCAGCAGGACAGGAGGAGGTCGTCCGCACCACCACCCGGTGAGCCACAGCCAGGCCTTCCTCACGCTGGTTCTCAGTCATTCTCCCTCGCGTTCTCTTGTTATCCTGACTGCTCCGTGATCTTTCCAGCTGTTCTTTAATTATGCTTCCTGTCTCACAAATGTTCCCTGGTTCGAATATGCCCCTTCGTAAGCCTGTTTACTCCGATACTTCCCTTATGCTCCGGCATCCTCCCGTATGCTACTTGATCTCCCGGTAATCATCATCATAGTTATGCAGTGCTCTTTGACCCGACTGGATACCCCGTGTGGCCAGGATTGTATGATGTCTCCAAATTGGGTGTGCTAAACATGGGGTTGTTGGGAGAGAGAGAGAGGCAAATGAGGCTGCCTGATCAAGGTGGTTCTAAATGAGGTCCCTAGACCTCGTTAATCTCTCTCTCTCTCTCTCTCTCTCTCTCTCTCTCTCCTCGCTGCCAAATGATTCAACGCGCAGGCGCAAACGTATGTACATACACACAAATGCTCATTATTTCTAAATATGCAAATATTTTATGGTAATTTGCTGTATATGAAATATTTAGAATCAGACACCTTAGGGAACTAGATAACGTCTTCTCTACGTAAATTATCGGCAAGTCTCTCATACTACCTCGTCCTTTTGATGTACCTATCAATAACTAACTAACTAACTAACTCTCTCGCATAAATACAAATATGGCGGCAGCCACCGACTGCTGTGTCGTCTTATTAAAATTACCATAATTACATAATAGGATTGAAACTATATATATATATATATATATATATATATATATATATATATATATATATTGCAATATTTCAGGGCGCATCACACTTGTGAATCATGATTGGTAGGTGAGGTGAGGTAGTGTGATGATGAGTTGGACGGCCTGGGTGTGGACCTGCCTCATTTTCCCCCTAGGAATGTAAACAAGAGGAGTATACAGTTTATTCACAGAAAGTCTTCAAAAAGAGCGCGACTGTCTAATCTACTTGGCTCTCTTCGTTTTATTTTGTTTTAAACAGAGCCTCAGATGACGTAAATAGGAAATAGCGTAAATGGCCTATAAATAGCGTAAATAGCAAATAAGCCAATGCCAAAGTTCTACTCGGTCGGCCGTGCAGGTGCCACTCAACCCTCTGGAGTGGTTGGTCATATGGCGCCCGCACTGGATCAACACGAGAGCCTGTCGCTCGAACCATTTATGGGATGGTGTCTTATTTTTTTTTTCTTTGCCTAGACGTCTGACATGAGCGACCCAGATGGGGAGGTGTTATTTATCTGGTTTTAATTGGTCAAGCCCGCCCAACTAAGGAACCAGCAACGTCTCATTATGGTAATGATGCGAGAGAGAGAGGAGGGAGGGTGGAGCCTGTGGCCCCCACCCGCTTCCCCTCTCCTCCCTAACTCTCCGGGGACCAGAGATTCCTTACTCGTATCCCCGCCAGGAATTTCAAACATTCTTTCCGCTATTATGTTTCTTTCAAACATTTAAATCATCTTTTCCCCCTTCATGTGAATGCTGAAGCTTTGTGTCGTTCAACATTCACGATCATCACGGACGGTAACATACCAGTTGTTTGAAAGGTCGCTTCTGCAGCGGTTAGATACGATGGATTGGTTTACAGATGGAGTGTGTCAAACCCTCAGAATCCGCTTTCGAACCCTCAGAACCCGCTCTCGAACCCTTAGAACTCGCTCTCGAACCCTCAGAACCCGCTCTCGAACACTCAGAACCCGCGAATTCAAATTTATACCATTTCGTACGTTAACCGGACGCACTTGCTTTACTGATTATATAAATATATATCTACATTCTCATCAAGTCTTGGAATTTAAGGAATTACGGACGTGTGAGCGAAATATAGAAGAGACTCGCTATTAAGTTTTTCTATCGCGTCGTGAGGAGAGAATGACAAATGGTGAAGAAAATGTAAAAACTATAGAAAACGTGTTCTTTCTTTCTCTTTGTTTATACTACGTACATGAACGTGAAAGAGTGAGAGAGAGAGAGAATAAAGAGAATGAACTATGTGACGATAGTCCCCATGGTGTCGGCTGATATCTTGTGTTATTTTTAGTTCGCTTTTAATGCCTGCCTGCCTCTGGAGTGTCGTCAGCGGCCGCTTGAAGCCAGCACATGTGTTTTCACGGAGCATATGTTTTCTTAAGCCGAGAGGGGAAAACATTTGTGGAGTAATAAGTATGTCTTGTTATCAGCTGCAGCATCAACTGGACCGCGGGCCACTCTTTCATACATTTAATATAAGGATAGAGTCCTGAACGCACAGTTCCGGGGTGTTCGACCTCTCTCTCTCCTTAAATTCGACTTCTTCATCATCTCTCGTGTTTATCCATACTAGAATTTCTGCGCGAACTAGATCTCTGAAAATCCTACTTTCTTTTTTTTTTTCCACTGATATCTTTAAATATTTTTAGGCAACGAGCCTTTTCTTAAAGTGCCGGGAGTCGGATATCGGCCGAGGGAGACCGAACTACATCTTGACCTCCAAGAATTATGACACGGTCTGAGTCCCGTCCCGAAAAGTGTAGTTGAGCTTTTTTTTTTTTTCGCTTCTCTGTTCCAACGCCTGTTCGGGGTGGTAGCCTCTCTCTCTCCAAACAGCTTTTCACATGTGTGATGGAGCTTCGAGTCAGAACGCGTTAGGTATCAGTCGTTCACCTGGTCGTCGTTTTGCGTCTCTCGTCGTTGCCGTTGCCGCGTCTGTAAAGCTCTTCCCGTTGGTGATCTCTCGGACCTGCGTCGTGCGTACAGTCGACAGAGCTGTGAGAGACCGCTACGTAGACCTTACCTCCGCAGGAGGAGGTTGACCATTAGTGCGGCCTTCCATTACCACCTGAAATGGTCCGCACGATCGGCTGAGATAAAGAAAACGGAAGAATTATAATGGACCTCGGAAGTGATTTCGTGTGGTGAGGAGCTTATATAATCACTTTCCGTTTTCTGTATCTTGATGACGCTTCTTCTTACTCTTATTATTATGATTGTTTTGAGTTAGGTCAGGTCCTGAGGGATCTGGGAGCTCTCGGGAGTCAAGTGACAGCTGCTGACGTGATGGTCGTCACGGTGACTCTTCTGTTGTGTCCGGGTGTGTGTGTGTGTGCGTGTGTCTGTGTTTTAACCAAGCGGCTCTGTTTTCTGTCTCAACATGTCCGTCACCATAACATGGAAGGCGCGCTGGTAGACGCAGTCAAGTTTGCACTGTTTAAGGACCATCACGGTAAGATTGGGGAAGGGATTGGGGGGGGGTTTGATTATATTATTTTATTCCAAGGACGCTGCTCTAGTTATGCCTCTCTTTTTCCTAGGAGATACCTCTGTACTTCCAGCGTATGTCTATTTTTTTCCCCTCCCTTCTAGAACGCTTCTATTCTCAATGTTTCGCTAGTATGGCGCAACTCTCCTTTTCCATGCGTTTGTCAGATCCGTTTTCAAACAGTGTGCCAAAGCGTTAATGACGCCACTTCTGCCAAAAGAATACATCATCGGTTAGCTGTCAAGTGTTCTTGGTATGGGACGTCTGGCTGTAATGTGAAGTCCTGGTTGGCGTTGATGTGTTGCCTGGTTTTACATTGTATTGCGTGGCACAAGACTCGCTACGAGTGTTGAGACGTCGCCCATCAATACTTGTGTGATTTTAATTTCCGGCATGTGGTGTGAGAATTACCTTGCCAAGCCAATTTGTGTGTGTGTGTGTGTGTGTGTGTCTTTGTGTGGTCAATGATAATGATATTAATGCACGTTGAGTCCCAGAGCACATCAAATCTTATTCATTCCATCCTTCCATCTCTAATTTGGTTTCCCCGTTCTCCTTGTCCCTTTCACTTCTGGCACCATATATCATCTTTGACACGCTCTCCTTCACTCATTCTCTCCATATGTCCAAGCCATTCCAGCACACAGCCTTCATGTCTCTCAAGAACACCTGATTTATTACATCTCGATCAAACCATCTCACACCACATATTGTGCTCAAGCATATAATTTCTAACGCTTCACCCTCCTCCGCACATCCTCATCTATAGCTCATGCCTCACATCCTACAACAACGCTTAGACTGCTCTACCTTCAAAACATACCCATTTTCGCCCATCCAGATAACGACCTCTCTTTCCACACATTCTTCGATTCTCCCAAAACCTTCGCCCCCTCACCCACCCCATGATTCACTTCGGCTTCCATTGCATCTTTCCTCCTACACCGTATATTCTTAACACATTCCACGAAGCATCTGTATTAGTGGTTCCCAAACTTTTTT
>JAYMFT010050404.1:0-15268 GCA_038088735.1 Panulirus argus
CTCTCTCTCTGTCTGTCTGTCTCTCTCTCTCTCTCTCTCTCTCTCTCTCTCTCTCTCTCTCTCTCTCTCTCTCTCTCGTGTTGAAATCGCATTCCCCACAAGAGCGCCAGAGGCCGCCGTAGTTGCAACTCTGACAGCTAATCTCCCACTGACTCCGTGTCTGACCCAGGCGAACTATACAGAGGTCAGAGGTCAGAGACAGCCACTTGCAACCTCAGCAACAGAAGGCATGCCTCCTCTTGCTTTCTACCAATGGTCAAACCTGTATAACTTCCAGAGGGCCACCTTCATCTATTGGGATCGCCTTTGTTCCCCCAGTCACTTCAGCATTCCTAAGTCAGGAGGGTAGTACTAGAACATGTGCCCGTAGGATATGGGATGGGTGCAGGTGGAACGGAGTGCGTGGAACGGGAACGTTTCATGTACGAGGGAGACGGGCGCGTGTGGAACGGAAACACTGCGTATGAGAGTAAACTTAATTTCGGGATGACCAAGCTTGGTGGGCTCGGAACGGAAATGAGTGTTCGCGAGGCCGAAATTGGTTGAGATGAATGGGTCCTTTGGAGAGGTGAAACGCTTATGTGGGAGACGAAATTGGATTTTATAGAACTTGAGGCGAATGCTGGTATAGGGCCTAAGGTGGCGGTTGTGCTTTGTTTATGGTGGTGGCGGTGTTTTGGGGGACTAGTAGGACCTTTGCAGTGGTTCGAAAATATGTTTAGAGTCGGGACGGGGTGTGTGTTTGAACCAGGCTCCTGTGGTTCTAGTGGTGGGAAGATGAGTGTGTGTGTGTGTGTGTGTGTGTGTGTGTGTGGATGAAATGTGCATGGACGGGACCGGAATGGCCCGTGATACCAAAGGGATATGGCCTTATACATGTGAAGGACCACTATGGTTCGTCTTGGACCCCTTGTGGTACGGTGTGGCTCATCTCGGGACCCTAGATATGGTACGTCTCTGACGCAGTTTATCTTCGACCCTGGAATTTCTGTGAGGACCAGAAGCACCATGAGTATGTGTGACGCAGGCCCTCAGTAGAGGTGCATCATCCATACGACAAGTATGTTTGTAGAGTGAATATGTGTGTACGAACCAACACACTTGTCCTCAGAATGTGGAGGGCAGTAACCGTAGATTTGAATGACCTCATCGCTTCGTTGACATTGCTGTAACTTTTGAGCTTGGGAAGCCTATGTCTCTAGTTGAATGAGAAGGTTGTTATCTGATGCATCTACCAGTGTCTGGGAAATATGTTTTTGAGCTTTTAAAATGATCTTTACATGACTGGCGTTTAAGTTTTTTTTTTTTTTTATAGATTCTTCCACTGATATATGAACGAATATTTAAAGGTGAGTGTTATTAGTCAGATTGTCATTAAATGTAATTATCACGTAACCATTGCTCTTGCCATAGATTTTTTTTAATTTTCATGTTGGAGACTTCAATCACTGACGTAAGTCCACATCAAGGGTGAGCCTTAACTGAAATAAAGAGAAGTTACTGAAAGGGAGAGAGAAGAGGCAAGGGAAAGTGTTTGCGAACTTTGGAGGAAGTGATATACCCGTCTTTTAAAATGTGGCAAGTCAGGGTTGTTGGCAAAGACATGAGGAGCCAAAGAGTTCCAAAGCCTCGAGGTGTAAGGCATGGAACAGGTATCAAAACGGCCCACTTTGAGTTGCCAGCTGCCACACAGTAATCATGTGTCGCAGCAGCTTGCCGAGTATTGCGTGGTCTAGCTATTGGTGGGGACACACAAGCAGCCAGCTCTCGGGAGCAAAAACTAAAGTAATACCTACAGAACAGGGAAAGTGAACCAACACTGTAGCGTACTGAAAGCGGGTCAAGCTTGGAAGTTAGCCTGGGACAGTTTATAAGTTGGATCGCTTTCGACTCAACTCTGTCAAGTAAGGACTCAGAGCTAGAACCACCCTAGATGTTGGAGCAGTATTCCATACAAGGACGGAACAATTCATTGTATAACAAGCAGCAACTGTTGGGAGGAAAAGAAATTTCGACATCTAAAGTGTAATCCCAGTTTCTCAGAGGCTGACTTGGCTATTTCCGTAATGTGGGGTTTCCAAGAGAGAGTGGATGTTACTGTAATGTCAGGTGTGTTCATTGAGTCAAGAGGTGGAATTACAGAACCGTCAAAGGAGAGAGGAAAGTTTAGTGAGGAATTTCCGGTAGAGAGATGGGTAGAAACTGGGTCTCGGAGGCATTAAAACATACCCAGATTTCGTCTACCCCAATGAGATATGATAATAATAATAATAATAATTATAATAATATATTTTATTCAGAAAAATTGTTACATAATTTTCTAATAGAAAAACTTAAAAATTATACATATCGTGTCCGAGTCTGCGTTTGATTGAGGAAGCTGTGTCGAGACGCCATGCGCATATGTGTCAAGACTTTTTGACGCGGCTATTTGAACATGGCAGTACGACCTTCAGCCACGACCTGGCAGCACGAGAGTACGACCCTTAGCGTTTGATGATCCGGCCTTTTGACCTTACCCCTCAAAGGCTGGGTTAAAGGTCGGGTCAGCATACCCGGAGGGTCGCGCTCGTTGTGTTGGCTTATCTGGTGTCATACCAATTAGGGGACTTGAGACACCAGCGAAACAAGCAGTTTGGTAGTTATATCCATAGAGGCCGTTTTTTTTTTTATGTGAAGAAGGAATTATAAGGAATAATGATGTGTATCTCCAGACACCTGTATTGGGTGAGTCTCCAGGATTGACGCGCCAGGATGTGTGTGTGTGTGTGTGTGACGGCTTATGTGTCGGTTCGGCGTGACGGGGGAGTCCCTGTAGATGGTCAACCACAGCGTGACGGTATAGTTAACAGAAGTGAGACGACGTAGTTAACCACAGTGTGACGGCATAGTTAACGACATGTTACGATACAGTCAGTTACATTGTGACGGTATAGTGAACCACAGCGTGACGGTATTTGTCACCCGCAGCGTGACAACGTAATCAACTACAGTGGCGTTATAGTTAACCACGGCGTGATGATACTGTCAACCACCGTGACGGTATAGTTAACCCCACGAGCTATAGTGATTGCCCCTGGGGGAGGGGGGTGGGGTGAAGGCGTGGGCTAGCCTTAAGTAATGGTGGGAAGGTACGGAGTGCTGAGAGAAGATTACTTGGGAAAGGGACAGTAGTCAAGGGAAGCTGTTAAGGGGTAAGGGGTTGGGGGAAGGAAGTGCTGGGAAGGGAAAGAGCGTGTAAACCCCCCTCCCCCCTCCTCTCCCATCCCCCAGCTCACCCAAACAACACAAAGCAATGATTCGCATTCGCCGTACAGGCCGTGGTGGTGACTGGAGCGGTAACCCCGGCAGTTAGTAAATTGCTCATAAAGTCCAGCGTTTCTGTCGGTGTTGGTTGGGCTCATCCGTTATTCACCTGTTATACTGTGTGGCTTTCACGCACTTGTTTATGCGTAACGATGATCGGAATGATGACCCAGGTTCATTGGAGGGCATGCTTCATCCCATGAGCACTACCATGACCCCTGGTCATTTCAGAAGACCAGGTCACGATGCCCAAAGGTCGTACCGTCGTGCTCGAGGGTCTTGCTGTCGTGCACAAGGGTCGTATTGTCATGTACAGTTGGTCGTACTTGTCGTGTAACACTAAACATGAACCCATTCAGACGACCACTCGTACGTGCGCGTCTTCCTCCTGGCGGTCGCTTCTTGCAAACCCCACCCCCCTCCCCTTAACTCCTCCCGAGGTACTCCTGCTGGCGATGGTGCGACTCCATTCCCGCCACTGTACCTGCAACTCAGGCCCGCCTCCTACTCAGCGCCTCTCTCAACATTCTCCGTCTCTCAATACCGACATCTCCGTTAGATCCCTCGGCAGACGCGAGAGTCGCACATCTTCATCTCTCACCAACCTCTAGCCCTCCCCACCACCACCACCACCACCACCAGCGCCTCTCCCCTTCCCCTCCCCCCCCCCAATCCCTCCGCAGTATCACGATCCCTCACACCTTTTTAACATCTATCCTTCAACATCGGCCTCTCCTTCCCCGCCCCTTGTCCAGGGCGGGTCGGTCGCTGGCTGGTGGGACTTGCGGGAGCGCGCGGGTAGTGAGGGCGCCGCCTGGCTGGACTAGTTAGTTGACGCCCGGACGCCGCGGAGGAAGCGTCCCGCTCGTGTCTCCGCGTCCCGTGGTGCTGAGCCAGTGATCACACCCCATCGCTGGGTGGGGGAAATATATTGGAAACTTTTACTCAGACCCGGATATTTATATCATATATTTTTGTGTGACTGAAAACTGGTACTGTACCTTTGTGTTGATGGAATATTTCAACAAGGTAATAGAAAGCTTTGTGATTTGTTTTTTTTTTGTTAAAGTGTGTTTAGCCCTTTTTTTTTTGCGTGTTTTGTACCTAAAGTCCTTTGTAGTGAGCACCAGGTAAGTGCATGAATATATGTTGCTACACCCAATTTTAGTTTTGACTTTTAGTCGTAACTTTAGTCCCTGGTAATGTGAAAATCTTTCAAGAAATCTGGAATTTAATGTTTTGTCGAAAAAATACGGATGTGATATGATGCAGTCTATCACCTGAAGTGTCACAGATTTAAAGTAAGATCATATCATGTGACTGTGTATGGCTGTGTGGATTATTACGCTTCTCGTGTAATTTATTTAGATGTAGTTAACGCAGAGGCTGTATCTACTGTATTATGTAGATCTATACATAAGACTAATGTAATGATATTTTGTATGCTTGATGCGGACGATAATTTGTCATCTGACTCCATCATGAGCTAGATGCCTTCGCCCTATCTCTGAAGGCGCTGACATCCCCCATCCCTCTAAGTCCGTCACATATTACACGTGGAGAAATTACAGCTTACGAGTATATATATATATATACATTGTCGAGGAATGAAGTTAGGATATAGTGAAGCCCGAGAATGACCAGCACCAGTGTTTTATATTTAACCCAGGATTGCCACATACCAGTAGTATTGTTATAGGGAAGCTTACTGATTGATTCATCAATTTCGAGTGATCATTTTTAGGTAACAATGACAATCAGAAAAAGGTGTTGACAGTGATGGAATTATTTTTATAGATATAAATGAGGGCGGCGTTTTTCGGCTTTAGGCGTAGCCTAAGAACATTAGAGATAACCAGATAAACTCACAGGAAGTGGAAAGGCAGGGATAATAAGCTTTTGTCTATTTCTGAAGACATTTTCAAGGGCGACTCGGGTTTCCTCGAAGATGTCTCAAGAAACAGACGAAAGATTGTTTCTGCATTACCATTTCCTCTGGTTATTTTGATTACATGAAAATAATTCTCAGCGCACCTTAAACAACTAGGAAAATGTTTAAGGGCAACTTGATACAGGAAGGAGAAAGTTTATCAAAAGGGCTATTAGAATCTGGTGTCCGGTGAGGTTTAGGCTGGCGAAGGAAGGGAGTGACTTGCTTGGCTGGGGTGAGGTATGGCTCACGCCGCTCGTTCAAGTCCCCGCCACCAGCCAGCCGGCCGGTCTCCGCCACCACCCTAGCAAACACTCGGGTGTCAACCTTCTCACCTTAGGTGTGGTACAAAGTTTGAAAACCACTACTGCGGTATTGGTTACTGATGACCCATTGTTTGGTGTCGTCCGTTATATGGCGTGATGGTTGGAGTTCTCATCGCAAGAGGAGGAATAATTTAGTTTTATCAAAATACTCCATGTCGCTTTGAGTTGCGCAAACGCTGAATTAATAAATGTGAGCAGCGTGTGTGGTGGGAGTCGTGATATGTGGCTTAACTCCCCTGGCGGTGCCACCGACTTGCTAAGGCGACTGGCCAAGTCATGCAAGCAGAGTACGTCTTTAGCTCCCATACAGAGGAATCAGCCATCATTATTGGCTGGGATCACACCGCTGGCCCGTATACGCATTTCCCTCTGTTCTCTTACTGGCTCATTCTTCCATTCTTGAAGTTTGTATTTTTTTTCTCCTTCCCTGAGTAAAGGCAGCTTGTTTGTTTCTGGCTGTGATCTAAAGCGTGGGTGTTAACCTCTTTTCACAGGTTAGCTCAAAGGCCAGACTTGTCTTAAACAATAGTCATACCGTCTAGATAAAGAGGTAAAAGCTTTTTGAAAATAGTAGACTGTTTAGCGGACCACTCCCGGCCATCAACACTTTAAGAGGAAACATAATTGCCACTAGTCTAATCTTCAGCTTGGTCATATTGTGGTCTTTGGTTAGTCTGTGGTGTATGGGATGGTGATGATGCAGCGGAATTTTTTTGCACATAGCCTTAAACTCCCAGTTATAATTATAGATCGACGACTTTAAACTGGATCTAGATATATTTCGTATGAGATGTCAGAACTGATTTTCATGATTTCCGATGTTTTCCGATTTTAAGTTGTGGCTTCCGTTATGATTTTATTTTTATTTTCTTGGAATTTCATCACTGGTGGTGTGTCGTGTCTCCAAGCATATTGCAAATCACCAAATTGCATGGATTAGTTTCTGTTGATTCATGATCAGCAAGTAAATGTAGGAACTGCGAAGTGATCCTCAAACTATCAGTTGTAGAATTTATTGACACAAAGAAGATTATTTTTACAGATTAGGTAAACGTTTTTCTACTGCTTTCCGAAGTATACAGGACCACTCGCCCAAAGCATCTATGAAGTATAGTAGAGCATCCATCTAACGGTAAAACTATTTAGGCAACCCAAGTGACTCATTCTACTGTAGAGCTTTTATTGTTTTTGCTGAAAATTCTGTTTTTGGTGGCTTGAACTTTCCCCAGTAAATGCTAGTGTAAACTAGTGTGTAGATTATACTGGGAGTTCTCTATTATGTGCCTTGGATAAAGTCAGAACTTTGAAAAAATGCTGTTTGTTTTATCCTGAAACTTTATCACTCCTTCACCCCACTAAGTCACCGATTAATTATTCCTGTTTTGTGGTTGCATGCCGGATGGTTTGTGGTACAACTTTATTGCCCTTATTGATATTTTAAAGGACTACCAGGGCGAAGTTTCAACGGCCATAATTTATTTAATTGCCGTCTTTCACTCATATAATAATATTAAGGTAGGAGCTGATGTTTGAATAATTTTACAAACTGTAACTTTTTTTTTTTTAAGATTAGCTGTTCAATCATACGTTGATTTTCGAGGCTTTTGTGAACTTTCACGGCTGGGGTTTAGGGTCCAGGTTGTAATGTAGCTACGTTGATTAATCAGGCTATTTGAGGCTGCGTTCCGTATACTCCACTACCTGGGTTTGAGACTAAAAGTTACACTTGCTCCTCTCAATCAGTCATGCTTTTGGGGTGGTCACGGGCTCCGAGTTATACTGTTGCTCCTCTAATCGGCCAAGCTATTTAATGCCACAACTTGGCTGGTCACATATTCATAGAGATTTGCCCCCTCGTGTTCTTTGAAGTCCCCCAGTGGGCGGTCTTTAACTCATCTAAACCTTGCAGGAGATTTATCGTTTTATTATTTCCCAGGCATGTTATTAATTTAGTGATGCTATTTTGGTCCCTCGCGCCTGTCCCGTCAATAGGCAGCGATGTTTAGGGTAGATCAGGAATTATGTATTTAGAATTTTTCTTTCTCTATAAATTGTCTGGGTAAACCCGACTCTAGCAGAATTCACCATTTACCTCAAGTTCTACACACGTTCAAACTTCACAACATTAATATGCTTACATCATGTGCATTCAAAGTTCAGTTCACGCAATATGAGCAATTTGTTGAATTAAAAGTATATTCTGAATTATGACTGGATCCTGACTTTTCATGCAAACTGAATATTATGACGACGTCTTTCGTCTGCAAGAGAGTAGGAAGAATCGCAGTGTTATAATTCGTTCCCAGGTGTAATAGATTGTGGGGTTCCATGATGCGCGAGTGTCGGCGACCGTTGCTTCACGGTTCAACATCGACAGATCCGTCCGACGTGGTTGCGTTGGCACGCAGGAGTATTCTAAATCCTATGAGGTACAAGTGTGTTCATTTGTCACCGTGGGTTTTGTCTCTCGTCGCCACTCGAGGCAGATCCTTAATCCTAAGTGGTTCATTTCCAGAGTCATGCCCAAGGTTCGTGCTTGAGTGCTCAAAGCGCTTGAGGTTAGCGAAATCCAGTTTGTTTCAATCTATTTATTATATAGCTGCTCGGTATAGAAGGAGCCAGTCTCCTTTGTAGGTGATATCTGTACGGTTTAGAGGACACCAGTTTGATTTATAGGCAATATCTGTCTGTGATATGAGAAAACAGTGTGTTTTCTAAAGGCGCCATCCGTCTGGTAGAGAAGAACCAATATTCTTCGGTGATAACTACCTGTCTGGTAACAAATAGGAAAAAACAGATATTTTTAAGAAGATACCATGGGCCCATTATGGGAGTAGTAGTAACACGAGCAGGAAAACTAGGCTACAATAGTAAGAATGGTCTCTCCTCGAATACTAAGAATGGTCTCACTTTGTACTGATTGTTCTTAGGAGAGACATGTCGCTGGAGTATTGCTGAATGTGTTGACAGTGAATACGATGGTTGTTTGAGCAGTGGTTGACATCAGGTTAATAATTCCCGTGGTCCATCACTCCTGGGATTAGATATGAATACATTATTTAAATGATTTGAAATACCCGTTGGTCATTCATATTTTTTTTTATTTACGGTAGTCCATTACTTGGAGTGATTGTATATATATTTCTTATTGTCTTAAGCTTACGATATTGTCTGGTTATACTATCTTTGTGGATATATTGTGTTAGGAATATAATATTATCTTGATAAACCGTCTTATTGCAAAGATTGTAATGCTGGTTTAATATTATAGCTTTGTCGTAGAATTGCGTTACTGCACTGATATATCTTTTTCATAGTTGCATTATCTGAGGATTACGATACTGGCTTGATATGTTATCTCACAGCTATATTGTCATACGATTGTGATACTGTCTTGATGTATTGTGTTATAGCTATGCTGTCATAAGGATTAGAATACTGTCATGATATATATTTCATATGGTTATATTATTTTGTTATACATTATAGTCTTGGAATCGCATATTGCACTCATATCTCTTTCGCTGTATTTTATTCGGATCTGAATATTGTCCGGCTATACTAATTCATACCTGCATTAGATCATTATGTCTCAGGGTGATACTGTCGTGTAATTAGAATATTGCCTCGTAATGAAGACCAATTGCTTCTTAAATCATCATTTACTAATTGTGTTTAAAGAATATCGAGCGCAGATTGGCTGACTTGTGGGACTGTTGTGGTAATTGAGTGATAGGTGTTTTTGTGGTGTGACTGGGTTGCCGTCACCTCATGATTGGCCCATTTGACCGCGCGTAAATTACCCTGTTTACTGGCTGGTCCTGCTCGCTGGGATATCCGCTATATAGGCCATATATTATCGTGTATTATTCTCATTTCATTGATTTTATTTAATAGTTGTGTAGAATTACCTTTGCGGAGATTTTTTTTTCAACAATGAAAAAGGCAAGTATTTCCGTGTGAGGTTTATGGTGCACGGTGGACCGGTTGGTTGTTGGGAAGGTGTTTGAGTATGTCATGGTGATGAATGGTTGTGGTTGTCTCCAGTTAATGTCTGATGTTTGCGGTAGGATGGTACTGTGTGAACATCTACGGTTGATTGGACACGAATGTCTTAGGTCGATGGTATGTGAATGTCTTTGGTTTACTTGGCATGTGAACATTTTTTGGTTGTTATCTGAACGTCTTTAGTTAATGGAAGGAGTATATAGTATTTAATTGTACACAAACGTGTGTGTAACGTTATTTCGTGGGTTAACGAACCACCAAACGATAGTCTAAGGCAGTGGTATTTTTTTTTTTTTCAAACCTGGTGAGAATTCGGCGTTCTTGGATCGCTGGTGACGAGTTCGTAAGAGTAAGCGGAAATAAAACGCAAAGGACGTCTCATTTTACTCGAGCATCGCAAAGGCATCGAGAACAGCGACTTCTGGCTGAAGGAATGGATTGGATCGGATCTGCGACCCTTGGCCTTCCGTGTACCTTATCTGTGACAAAGCCATTAACCTGAAAACAGACTAAGAATAAGCAGTTGCTAGTGACGGCAAGGTATAAGAATCATCTTCTCTTCTTGTATACTTTTTTTTTTTTTAACAACCGTTGAATATCACGAGATGTCTGAGACAATGTGAGAAGATTATAATCTTTTGTTTTCTGATTTTTCCTTTTTTTCTGTACTCGTCATTTATAAAGAGTGGGGTTAAGGTTAATTACTGTGTTTTTGGCTAGGTTAAGTGACAAAATTGCTAAAAAAAAAAATAGGTTAAAGATCGCTGGTCAGGATAATGGTATATGATGATCCAGGTTCTGTTACAGTAGTTTGGGCATAAACTGGGTTCAAGAAGTACGTTTGTTCGGGAGATTCCTAAAGTGAAATAATGGACGAAGAGAAGAAAAGCAAAATTGCTTCCGTTACAACAAAAAGTGAATTCCCTCAGCATAATGCTGCTCATGCAAATAGAATAGTAATATTTACTGGTGCCCAGGAAGGCGATAAAGGTGTTAAGTTTTGCTGTGGTTGTCTTGGGGGAGAATCTCCACGCATTGCAAAACTACCGAGAGAATCTTCAATATTTGCAGTGGTGCTGTATGATATTCAGGATGCAATTCACTGAACTGAGTGATCTCAAAATGATTAAATGTGCAGTCGATACAGAGTTCCCAGAATGCTCGCTAGGCCATCATCGCACTATGCTGCAGCACCTTTCATAGTTTAAATAAATCTAAGACTGGGTTTCAAGATTCCTCCCTGAGCATAAAAGTGTAGAATTCCGATGGTTGTTCTGGACATATTAGCATCAACGGTGATAAGATAGCAGAAGATGCTGAGGCCAAAGGAGTTATATCCAGCAGTCTTTGTACAAGAGGTAGATGACAGATGTTGAGGCTAAAGCAGCAGCTATATCTAGCAATCTATATACGAGGCTAAGGCAGCTGTATCTAGCTATCTGTATACAAGAGTTATGCCTCAAAGAGACTTTGTGAGTAGAGTAAATAATTGTATTGAATGTAAAACGCAAGCTAAGATGGCACATGGAAACCCAAAAGAATATTAACAGAATACAGAGGATCGAGAGAGATGTTGGGAGTATTGCGTTCCACCTTCGACAAGAATGACCTTGTTGAGACAATTGAGCCTCAGTTGGTCATGCTACATTGACCCATTGGTCGTTAAATGGAGAGGACACCAGCCCCAGTTATATTATTCCTAAATTTCATTATTACCTTAATTATTAGGTAATGCCGAAAATTTAGGAGTCTCAGAGTCTTATACTATGAATTATTCAATAAAACGGGAGAAACAAAGTTTTAGAGAAATTTTAGATAATAATAACTGTTTTTTGTTGTAAAGAGCCAAATTATATGGCTTTATATGAATGGTTTTGAGTTTTTAGAAGTATTTTTCAGGCCAAAAAAGCGCTGAATAGCCATTAAATTTAAGCGCTCTACGAATTGCACAAACTTGATCAATCTAGTATGTTACTGTAAGGCTTATAGGATCTAGTATGTTCTAGGGATTGTATACCCTGTGTAGTGTGATAGGTGAGTGTCTTTTCTATCATTATATTAGAGATAGTGTGTTGTATAGTATGTCAATCTCGAACTTCTTTATTCTGCTATTAATTTGGTTTAGGATCTGCCTGTTCCTTTTGTATGAGGGTGCAGAACTTATCTGCTGTTTTAGTATGTGGGTTTAGGACTTGTCTGTTCTGTTTAGTATGTCGTTGTAGGACTTTCCCGTTTAGTGTATCACTCAAGGATTTTTCTCTTCAGTCAGTAAGGCCCCCTAAGACAAGTCTGTTCAGTTAAGTGTGTCGGTTTAAATCCTTTCTGTGCAGTAAGAATGTCAGTCTTTCGCCTCTTCTAGGTAAGTCGGTCACATCTTGTCTGTTCTGCTAGTATGTCGGCTAAAGGTTTGTCTGTTCTGTGCAGTGTATCAGCGTAAGATTTGTCTGTGGTATTTACTGTGTTGCTGTGTGTGTGGGACCCTCACAGTATTAGATTGTCACAGACCTTGGTAATGTCACCTCTTGCGTTACTCAACGGTGTGTTTGCTTTTTTTTAAATGACAGTTACATTTTAAAAGGAAAATTAGGAGAATATAACAGAATTTTTGATATATTTTTACCATGCTAGGAATATATTTCGGTTTATTAATTACTGAAAATATAGAGAGGAACGTGTAGAGAAAAAACGAGATGAATCAACCGTAAATGCCTTTGGCGTTATTAACAAGTACTACCACTTGGTCGGGTTTGAGATGCGAGGCTTTGTTGCTGTACTGGCGGAGCTCATGGCTTACCACGAGCCAGATCTAATGTATTCCTTGACTAAGCTTAAGAGCTTTTGATGGGTGATCACCGTAGGCAAATGTAGCCTCGCGGGAATTGTGGCGAAATGGGATCAAGACTGCGAGCTCCGTTGGAGGTATGGGGGGGGGGGTCGGGGGGATGGGGGGGGTACATATTTACCGGCAGATTATCTCCAGAAGTCGTCTTCTCGATGTTTCTGGGGCGTGTGTGTGTGTGAGGCGTTCTCACCCTTCGGCGCGTCGTGTCTTGACGCATCTTGTGGCGCGGCGCGCTACAAGAGCCTAATCCTTAATGATTGAATTATGGAAATATCCCTTCATTTAGAAAAAAACTCGTTAGACGTTGATAACTGACGATTTACCTCTCCGGAGGGGTAATAACTACCCCAAGGTTTATTTTACCGCTGTCGGAGTTAGTTTTACTCTGTTTAGAATGTCAGTGTCATTTGTTTATATTTTAAGTCGTATGTTCTGTTTGAACCTCCTCTGCTCGACGGTACGATCCTTGGTTATGATGGTCTGGCTTTAAAGGATCATAGATAAAGGCTAGGCGTCATATCCAACGATCGTACCGTCGTGCTGAAGTGTCGTACCGTCGTGCTGCAGTGTCGTACCGTCGTCGGGACTGTCTCCTTTTACTCTTAGGATAACATCGTTAAACCTCGGAGACGCAGCAACAATCACATGCCAGCGGCTGCCATCCGGGTACAGTAAAGACAATAAATAAATCAGGTTTTTAGAGGGCGAGATGCCATACTGAGGCTGGGCGACCGCTCCCCGTCAACTTTGGGAGGAGGGTTGAAACTATCTTGCTTTCGGCGTTGAAGAGGTTTATTTGTCATCAACGCTGACGTTTTTGACGACGTTGATGACATTAGTGGAGCGGGGGTTCCATCAACGCTGAAGCGGGGTGGGGGGTTCCATCGTTATCGAAGCGGTGTTGCCATCAGCGGTGAAGCGAGGGGGTTGTCACCATTCGCGGAGCGGGGATTTCTTCATCGGTAAAGTGGCGGTTCCGTTACCGTTGCAATATCGACTTGCATGGCTGTCGAATTCTAATGCCAACAGTAAACTGACTGTTGCAGGTAAGGGTAATTGCCCGGCCGCTCTGGGTTTAAGAGTAGCAATCTGGGCGGGCATTTAATCCAACGGCTTTCAGCCAGGCGACCAGTCGTACTACTACTGGGTCGAGGTGCGTTGGACTCGTATGATGTCAGTAACGACAGGGCCAGAGTGTTTAACCATTTGAGGTAATGGTTGTTGCTAACGTTATTATTATTATTGCCACCTGGGTACACAGTCACCTATCTTAAGGACGATGGCCTGGTAGTCTTGCCTAAGGATTTCTCACTCTGCGGTGCTAATGACATCACCCGTGGGGCAAGGGTAAGTTCGTTAAGGAGGAGGTGTTGGGGGGGGGAAGGGGGGAGTTGTTATTCGTGTGGGACCTGAGAAAACTCACGACTGTACAACCCTCGTGTGTACGTTCAGTTTGGGGTCGTATGTACGTGCTTGATGGTTAGTATCGTAACCCCATCGTCCTCTTGGGGGTGGGGGGGGGATGTCTCGCTCAAGAGGTGGGGGGGAGACTTGATTTAGACGACGGAGGGGGAGTCCGGAGACGCCTCATGTGAGGAGAGACTACCAGGCAAGCGTCACACTGGCTAGGCCAGCCGCAAGGATCTGCCTATCCACGGTATTCTGTCTCAAGTGGATAGGCCCGTCCGCCTGAGGATAGTAGTCCTACACACACACACCTGGCGAATCCGGCATATAAAATAAACCATAACACCAAACAGTTGTGTCTTGCAATTACCCCAAACTTGACTTTTCTCGTCAGGTTCGGATAAGACATTAGCAGAAGTTTTTTTTTCTCTCTTCGCTACTTCGCTGCTTTATTGTGTGTCTGAGAGAGAGGGAGAGAGATTTCTTGGGAATTCTTCGGTCGTGTTGGCCGGTCGGCTGCTGCTGCTGCTGCCGGTGGGAAAGACGACGGCTTCCGGATGCGGATTTATCAGTGGTCAGTCGGATGCGAGGTGGGGGGAAGGGAGTGGGGTGAGGAGGATGTCTGGAACCGGCTGGTTCCCTAGAAAAAGAACGCGTCTCGAGGATTTTTTTTTTTCTTATAAATAACGCGTCACTTGGGTAATGAATCAGTCGATGGAGAGGAAAAAAAAAACAAACGCGGATTTGAGTGAGATTCGGCCAGGAAAAAGAAAAAAGATATATGACGCGAATGTTCCTCATTGTCTCAATGAAGGTCGCCATGATTATATGGTTGACACAAGGCGTAGATACGGGCCTGCCACGCGTCGGGGCCAGGGTTCGAATCCTCGGTGCCCGTGCGGTACTTCCTCATCGTCTCTTCCATGTGTCCAGCCCGCGTTATTAAAGAGATACAAACAAATTACCTGGACGTAAATCCAGAGTATAGTGTAATCTCTCCGATCTGCGCATCTGGCCTATTTCCGTTATGGAAAAAGCAGCCCAGGTGATTATAGACCTGGGAGGCAGACCCCCACACACAGCGGTGGTCAGGACTGTGCCCACGGAGGACCGAGAGCAATATCCCTAGTGAGGTGAGAACGGGCTCTCTATGGTGGCTATCACACACACACACACACACGAGTAGACCCCTCCCCCTGGGCAAGTGGTGGAGCAGGAGGAAGGCGTGAATCTTCTACGAAGAGGTCGGAACTCAACCAAAACATACACGGGGGGTGGGGTGAGGGGGGGGTAGAAATGCAATAGTCCTTCTGGAGAAACCGCGCGAGGTGTCCGTCTGACAGTGCCGTCCGTCTGTCCGTTCCTTGCCACGTATCACTGCACGTCACTCGGGGGAAATCCTCTCTACGCATGTGTCGACATTTACAGAGAGAAATAAAGGAGGGGAAG
>JAYMFT010050414.1:0-15267 GCA_038088735.1 Panulirus argus
TATATATACATATATATATATAACTATTTAATACTAATTGAGAAAAACTTTTTTCCGTACAATCCCAATTGAAAAAAGAAAAAAAGCTTTTAATCCAACAAGACTAACTTAAAGAGGACGGTTGTCCTATGTTATATGTATGAAGTTTGATATGCAACCACTAGTAACCAAAGTATTTTGTTAGGATATTCAAATTCCTCAAAAGGTCTATATAAAGATATATAGTGGGTTCTAATAGGCGCTTACATATTGCCAGCCCTTTCTTTAGTTAAAGAAATTACAAACGTACTAAAATTTTGACATCTAACATTAGTAAGCAGTCAGTATAATTACCCGTGCTTCCCGAATGCAACAGGAAAAGAGGTAGAAAAAATATCAATGGTATTACCAGTCCACACCTCACTAAATCAACATGATTAATCCATCGACGCACAAACCACACATTTCGCCATCACGGCAGCAAAAGTGTGGACTTTAACATCCGACATTAACTTACACAGCAAAGAATGTCCGGTAAGTGTACGGGAACACACGCTTTTGGTGTGGGAGTTGATGTTCGTATCCTTTCAGTGATAGTTCAGGTGAGAGGCTTTGGTGAGAGGAGTGAGTGAGAGCTAAAACAGAATCAGAGGGAGGGGAATACCGAGAAGTCAGATTTAAAAAAGGAGGGGAAAGTGAGAGTTATGAGGCTGAAATAATGAGTCAGCTTGGGGCAGATTGAGGGCAGGAGAGGCGAGTAGGGGAGAGGGTAGGGAGAGGGGTTAGGATGTATACAGTGCCAAGCCTCAAGCCTAAGGAATGGAAGGGTTTTCGGACCTTACTTTACCGAGGAGGGGAGAGAGTCGTCCCCCGGCGATGCCTTTCCCACGGGTGGAGTGGGGGGTAGGGGGGGGGATACCGCGCCGAGGTGACACGGGTCAGGTCACGCTCCTGCCACCGAAATGAGTAAAAAAAAGAGAGAGAGAGAGAAAAAGTACCTCAGAGGGAAGATCCCCCGAAATGAAACAGGTTTGCGGTCCCACGGCGTAATTCCGTAACCCTCATTGCCGCTCGTAGCGACCGAGGTGGGGTAATTAGCGAAAAGGCGAAGTTATTACACTCTGATCATGTCAGCTAGTTTTTTTTTTCTCGTGATATAGAGTGAATATATATTTGCTAATTCATTTAAAGTGAGAGTTAATCCAAATAAAGTGAATGAGAGAAAGTTGCTCGAAATGATTGATGATGAATTTAATGGCATCCTGTGTTTATTAATGTGCCATTATCGCCATTACACATCGAAGGCCCACGGTTGTGTTGCGTATATCATGAGCCTAGCCACGGGCGACCTTACTCGGCGACGGATGGGGGCGCTCGTGAGTGTGTGTGTGTGTGTGTGTGTGTACCCTTGTTGACCATAACGTACTGTGGACGATGCGCCCAGATAAGCCCAGATACGTCCTTCGGCCCAGTGTAGGAAGGGGAGGGGGGTGAGAGGGGTAGGTATTGGGAAAGGGGGTTCGCCCCACTGTGCTAGCGATGGCGGCTGGCTGGGGTTGGCTTGGGTGTGGGTTGGGGAGACGGACGAAGAGAGCCCAGGGGTGTTCAGGGCCTTAGATGATTTACGCATTTGATACGGGAAGCGAAAGAGACTCTCTCGTCACCTGGGCTTGTCCCCGAGTGTTGAGATCTAAGTGCTGCTCTCTGGGGAGGGAGGGGGAAGGAAGGAAGGCAGGTGGGGAAAGCCTTGCTGAGACACGACACAGTTGTTTATTTAGCACCACGAAAAGAGACGGTTTTCCCCTCCGCTCTTTTTGTCTCGGCTGAAGCCATTGCTATTTCTAGAAGACCTCTGTCCTTCTGTAGCTCTTCCTTCCCGCCAGTTGTCCCCCCCCCCCCCCCCCACGGGAGAGAGAGAGAGAAAGAGAGAGCGAGATAGAGAGAGAGAGAGAGAGAGAGAGAGAGAGAGACGTTCCTTGGTTCTGCCACACTGCCACACTTTCTTCCTTGTGTCCCCACGGTTTTATAGCCCTGCCTTAGAGAGAGATGTACGCATACTCTATTTTTGATTGGGGTGGCTAGTGAGGGGGTAGAGGCAATGGTGTGGACGAGGGATGGTTGTGGAGTTGAGGAATGGAAGATAGAGAGTTGCGCAGACGCGTGGAGGCGGCCCTTACTGAAGTGTGCGAGTGGATCGTTCTTGGGTACGCGTGAACGACACATTTTTGCTGCGGATTGGTCGTGTTTTGCACGGCAGAAGCAAGATGCCTTTTTTCTTTTCGTCTACCGGTCGCGTTTCTCAGGCACTGCAGTGGCTGTCAAGTTCCCCTCCCTGGGACCAGGTTTCTGCCTCACGTTCACGTATTTTCCTGGCGTTCAGTCCACAGTCACACACACACACACACACACACTGTTCCTATTTCACTCGTAACACACGACTGCATGTACCTCATACGACTCCTTTAACTTTACGTTTCCCTGCGGTGCGCGCTACGCGCTATTCCTGCCTAATGGCAAAGTGCTGTCGTGGGTGAAGAGAGTTCAAGAGACGCGGTATCCCTACGAGTGTACAACTCTCTCCCCGTACTGTACAGATTCAAGCAGTTACGTACAGGGTAATTGTACTCGTGACTTTGTGAATGTGGAGATCGATTGGCTTGTTATAAGTGCTTCGGTGGGTGGTGGGCTCTTCTCGGGGTGGGCGAGGGCAGGGTGGGTGGAGGTGGGCAGGGCAGGGCAGAGCAGGATTGGTGTCAAGGATAATGCCGAGGTTGTGGGAAAGTTTAACTGCGTCTTCTTGGTGTGGTCAGCCACCTCCGCCCCAGCCCACAGTGCCCCCACACACCCACCTGGCCCCACTTCTGGAGGGAATTAGAGCAATCCACACCGACCACTTGACGTGGGTAGGTGGTGGTGGTGGTGGTGGTAGTGGGTGTAAGTGGGTGAAGGTAATGCTATGTGTAAGACCTTTCAGAGGAGATGTGTGCGTGCGTGGCTAGCTTCTCTTGCCGGAGGCTGGAGAGCTCTGCCCGCGTGAGTACGCCCATCTCTCTACTGCTTCCCCTGCTCCTGTTGGGGGTGCAGGGGAGGGTGAGGGTGGGGGTGGGGGGTAGCTATAGTTGTGGTCGTGGTAGTAGTACTAGTTGTGGTTGTGTTGTGGTGTGGGCGACGATAGTTCGTTCTCAGTGTGGTGGTTGAGGTCATTTACAACAGGTTCTCTCAGACTGTATACCCCAGACTCTCTGGGGGGTGGGTGATGATACCGGCCTTGACCCCCACTAGTGACCCCAGGATTCCCGCGCGGGGACGAAAGGGGATGGGGAGGTCAAAAGGGTCACCCGCAGATAGTTCGACTACGTTTGACCCTAAATGTGACCTGTGAGGTCACGCAATGCACCGGGCTTGTGAATCGTGCGTGACCTCTTGACGCAGGCGCGTTGAGCATCCTGACCTTGGCTGGCCTTTGCCAGGTATTCAGACGGTGACTCGAGAAAAGAAAGACCTTCAAAGAAGGCCACCATTACCCTACAGAGGTTCGTTAATCTGGCTTCGAGATGTTGCTGCTCGGGCCGGGTAGAGAGGACGTCCGTGTGTGTGTGTGTGTAGACCATCCAGGTCAGACCCGCCCGTGTGTGTGAGGGGGTCAGCAGTGTACGGGTGCGGGGTTTGGGGTGGTCCGTGAGGGTGTATCGAGGAGGATGGGAGACTTCATGGGCTCCTCTCCCGGCTGTAGTTAGGAGGGAGGTCCTCATTTATGAGGGTGTTGGTTACCCATGTGGGACAAGATACACACACACACACAGACACACACAGACACACACACACACACACACACACACACACACACACACACACACATACTCTCTCTCTCTCTCTCTCTCTCTCTCTCTCTCTCTCTCACTCCTCAAAAACCTGGGTCTGGTCTACTTAGAAAGACCAGTAAAGTGACTGATAACCTGATAGAGATGGGTTTCTCAACACCTCTGACTTCATGTTATCTCTTACCGTACTGGTCTTTCAAGGTAGGCCAGACTCAGCTTTTTTTTTTCAGTAAGTGCATCCTTAAGTCTCACTTATGAGCACACTTTGTTACTTGCATGCAGTAATATAGACCTTTTTTTCCTTGGAGACACTGCTTAATTACCATTGGTTAGTTACTGGTAGACAAAAAATATCACCTGGAGCAGAAATAGCAAAAATATCATTAAAACTACTACAGCATCCTTCCATTCTTAGTACCATGGGGTAACTGAGGCATCAAATCATACTATCTGACTTCTACAACTGTGCCATGCTGCCAGACATAGGTATCCCTACTGGTATCCCTCACATGAGCCTTATTTTAAAAAGTAATCTTCAGAGACTGTAAATCAGTATGGTTGGTAAAGGTATTCATATTAAGTTGTGAAGTATTTGAGAATTTTTTTGCTTGTTAGGATTTCTTTTGCGTTAAGTACAAATTTGGGAGCCCATTTATGGACTGAGGGACTGTATAGATGAGAAAAATGGGGAAAATTATATATTGTGTAGCCCTGTTTACCAAAGATGCATTATATCAGTCTTTAATATCGAGAGCTCTCTAATACTATGGGATGGATCAAATACATACAACTTCTGAAACTACTCCTGCACATCCTCACCCTATACTCATAGTGTTAAAGAAAATGCATTTTGCTTTTCCCCGAACACACAAAGTTGATTTATCAAGTGAGACCAGTGTCTCCATTCACATGATGTATGCACAGAATGTTTCCATTACATCCTATCCTCAGTCATTCTTCTGGCATCCTTGTTTGAAATATCAATATCCCTACTACCTGTTGTCTCACTGTATCTCTCCATTAGTCCTGCTAACCTGTTGTCCTACTTTATGACCCCATTAGTCCTACTATCCTGTTTGCTCATTGTATCTTTTCATTAACCCTACTAACCTGTTGTCTTACTGTATCTCTCCCATTTCTTCCATGGTCTATTCCTTCTGCTTATACCTTCAGCTGAACTCTATTTTCTTGTGCAACTTATCATCAACCACATTTTCGAAATGGACATAGCATCCTAAAATACTTTAATTTATGTGTCTTTCTAATAAGTTCATCTTATACATACTCACTTCTTTATTCTTCACTTTGCTTATCCTCTAATTGTAACTAGAATAGCAAATTACCCATCTCTGCTGCTCTTATTTTTCCAGCCTTCATAAATATGAGTTTCACATCTTTGAATAGTATGTTGGATAATTTACTGCTTTGTGCAAGTTTTTGTTAAATCTTAAGTACTTCTTCACAGTTAATGCTCAGATAGAAGCACTAGACATGAATATCTTGATCTAGATTGCAGGAGTTTATTGAGATACCATTGCTGTCAGGAATTTTACACAAACACTGACAGTTGATACAAATCTTTGAAGACATCTTACAAAACTTAGACTCAGAATGGTCCCCATTTGCAAACCAAAAGGACTAACACCTTATTTACCCAAACCATCATCAAAATTGTTTTGTAAAAGCATCAAATGTTTACCTTGGGTATGTGATGTAAGGATGTGCTAAGGTTTACAAGGAAGTACTCAAAGAATTTATCCTGTAAACCAGTGCTTAACTGTATGGAAAATGTCTCATTTGAAGTTTTCAGATATTCTAGAGTTGATTTCTGCTGCATCAGAGAGATGCAAGGATGGTTTTTATGATTAGTAATGGCAGAAATGAATATAGATGATATCTTGCCTCCCATTTGTCAGGCATTCTCATAGTTGTTGATGTGTGGTTCAGTCAGAAACTTGAGACGTGCTTCATATGTCAGATTTTCTTTGTACTGTTCACTGATGCTCAGTTTAAGAAATATGAAGCATAGCTCAGAATGTAGGAGCTGTTATCAGGACTGAATTTAACTCATTTAATTGAATTTTTGCTTTGATTAAATAATGTAAATTCAAAGTATTTTCTGCATGCAGGGATACTGTAAGTTGTTATATATTATTGTTATAGACATTAGTTGCAGCACTGGAGACTTTAGCTGAAAAATTTTGCTCAGGTGTTCTAGTTTCATCAGTTGACTCCCTCAAAATAGACATGATAAATGATTTTTAAGGTTTGTAAGAGAATTGTTGATGCTCTAGTACACTCTTTATTACATGCACACTTGCATTCCAAGGCACATGTGGATGATGAAATATGTGAAATATTGACAGTTATACAGATGTATGTAATGACTTAATATCACAGAGCACCAGTTAAATAGGAATAATTATTAGTGTACAATTAGTGATATAGATATGTGTGTGTTGGAGTACTTATGTTATTGTTTTACTGGCCCATACAATAAAGTGATTTTTATACCAAATTCCTTCTTTTACCTTAGTGAAGTAACTTCAGGAACATACAAATAGCAGCCTTATTTGTAAACATCCACTCTCTAGCATTCATATAAAATGTTTTGAAACCCAAGCTTACCATCCCCACTGACTATTTCAGAGTGTACCTTACCCACTTCATGTGCCCATTTTCAGCCCATTGATAACAACCCTCAACCCCAGGATACCACATCATTCCAATTAATTCTATCCCATGCATGCCTCTCACTCTCCTGAATATATAGGCCATGAGTAATGTGACTGAAAATTGATAAGTGAACTTTAAAAGCTACAGTTGCTGGCCTTACATATTGAAGTTGATGATTTGAAGAAATGAGAGTATTGGCAGGTGGAACAGTTAAGGAAAGACTTAACTTGGAGAGATATTTCTTTAGTTGAGCAGGATGACTTGTTATATATTGCAAATAAATGTATAAGGAATAATTTATTGTTATTGTTACTGTAACAACTGCATTTATTTACTTTCACTGTTTATTGTTCATATGTACTTTCATTGTAGAGAGGCTTGTTTGTATTCGTACTCTGTGTGGGGAGAGAGAAAATGAACTTCGTAACTAGAAGATGGTGCCTTAATCTCTCCAACATAATTTCCTTCAGAAGCTGATATAGCACAGAGTATTGGCCACAAGGATTGGATTGCTTTGCACTGAAAGGCTTACAGCACTATCAAAATCACTTTCAGATTGTGAATTAAATTAGAAGGTGAGCCAGATATCACCCTGACTCTCACTTTCTGTGCTGTCCCAAAATGATGATTCAGGGCTTGCTTGGCCATATTTATGCTTTTGATCATTCCACTGAGGATTTCAGTGGTTATTATGAGAGATTAAAGCAATATTTTTGTGCAAATAAGACTGGCACTTATCTGGCTGATGCCAGTGATGCCATTATTTATAGTACCCACAGAAAGTCTGAGAAATATGGAGCCTTTTGTGTGGTTGAGTGTCCTCACAATTTGTGCATCTGTCAGCCTACTGAATGCTCAGATCTCACTTAATTAGTACTTGGCAACTCTGCTTGGTGATCCCATCACCATGGACTGAGTAGCATGTCAGTGCCTCATGAGACAAGTTAGAGAGAGAATGCGTGCAATGAGCTCCTGGATTAACAAAGACCCGGTTTTTGTTGCATTCACTTTATGTTCACTGCCACCCGCCCATACCTTAGAATGGGGCACAGGAACCTCATTCAGCAAGAAATGGCTCGGATTCTTGCCCTGAGGGAGGCAAAAATGCCGGTGAAGGAGATTTGTCAGTGTATGGGGGTGAGCAAGTCAGCCATATACAGCCTTGTTGCAAAAGCCAAGAATATCCCACAAGATGAAGTTCTACCTCGTAAATCTGTACCAGGGCATCCCAGAAAGACTTCAGCAACTACTGACAAACTTATCAAGTGGCAAGTATTGATAAATCCATGTGTCACAGCAAGACTACTGAAGCAAGCCTATCCCACTCTCCTCGGAAGTGTTGCAGAACGCACCATTCATGAGCGCTGCCAGAAACACCTGAACCTGTCTCTTCGTTCCCCGACCAGAAAACCCTTACTGACTCACAAGATGTGTGATGCCCTTCTCAGTTTTGCAAGGAACAACAAACATTTCACTGTTAAGGACTGGCATAGGGTCTTATGGAGTGATGAGTTGACTTTCCAGTGTGGTGCAGTGAGGTATGACAAGTTGAGACGTCCCTCACACATGAATCCCCTTGATCCCCGTTATGTGCAAATGACTGTCAAACACCCATACTCAGTCAGAATTTGAGTTTGCTTCTGTGGAGAGTTAGGGTGTTGGGGATTTCATGTGTTTCCCAAGAATATCACAATGAATGGTTTACTAGTTGTTTATTTGAATACTTTTTTCTCCAGGTTGGTATGCTTCTTTTAGTGGCCACTGCTGAACTTGATAATGATCCTTGGTAACCATGCTGTCCCTCAAGCACAGAAAACAGTAGTATTTGGTAGACCTACCTTGCATTCCCATTAGCAACCCCGGTACTTTCAGGTTACCACAAATTTCCACCTATATTGGTTGTGCCTGATGGTGTGTAAGATTAACTACATACTGCCATATGAGTTTTTCATAGATACTGCATGTGTTGTAGGAACTGATGGCTTTGAGTAATCAATATGTAGAACAACCTTAAAGCATACTTTAGAAGAAAATCAGTAAACAGATGCCACTCTTAACAGTTGTGTCCACTGCCAAACTCAAGCATTAAATCATTAACATCTCTGCAGAAACACAGAATTTCCTTAATGTCAAAGAAACTTAATTGTTGACAACAGTTACAACATGTTGATATTTTTGTACCAGGAGCCAGCAGATTCCGTTCATTTAATTGTGATGCAAGCAGTTTAGTCCTTTGAGAGATATATAACTCTTTTACTAAATCACTTAGTTCTGACTGAGTGATGAGATGTGGAGCAAGTTGATCATGTGACTCAGGAGTCATTTGTGTTTTTTGCCAATTCTTCGTCATCAGAGTCACTATAGGCTGCCATCTCTTCCCAGTTGGTTGGTGGAATTGGAACAGCAGTTGAATGAGGCTCTGGTTTCATGGCAGATGGAATGTTTGGGTATTGTATGTCTTTTGTCTTGTTGGAATACCCAAAATCTTTGTCATACAAAAGAAATAGTCTGTCATATGGTCTTTTATCTCTCTTCAAACCAGTTTAGATATTGAAACTTCTCTTTTGAACAGTTACTCCATTTATAAAAGGGATTGATTTGTCCTTGTATGGAGTACTGCTCTCACATTTGGGGTGGTTCTAGCTCTGTTTCATTACTTGACAGAATTGAGTCAAATGCTGTCCGACTTATAAACTGTCCCGGGCTAACTTCCAAACTTGACCCCCTTCCCCTATGCTGCAATGTTGGTTCATTTTCCCTCTTCTGTAGGTATTACTTTGGTTTTTACTCCCGAGAGCTGATTGCTTGTATGCTCCACCACTAGCTAGACCACACAATATTCGGCAAGCTGCTGCATCACATGATTATTGTTTTTCCATCGGCAACTCAAGAGTGGGCCGTTTTGATACCTGCTTCTTTTCCTACACATCGAAGCTTTGAAACTCTCTACCTTCCCATGTCTTTCCCAATAACTATGACCTTGCACATTTTAAAAGATGTCTCTCACTTTTTCAAAAATTCATAAATACTTTCTCTTGTCTTTTCTTATTCTATTTCATATTTCTCTATATTTCAGTTAAGGCCCTGCCTCGAAGTGGACTTTTGTCTGTGACGAGGGAAAAAAAATTTACTTTACCTTTGAACCACTGTGGTAAGTTGCTATTGCAAGAGACACAAACAACATGCAGCACCTACCACTTATCTTAGTTTCATAACTTCAAACCAAAATACAAATGGTAGGCTGTTTTCAATAGCTCAGTGATACTTCTTTTGTGTGGTTTAGATGTAAAGACTACACATGTAGCAGAAATTGTTTGGACTAATGCTACAAGAGGGTCTGAAAGCCATTTTCATTCTGAAAATGAAGATGACCTAAGTTAATGCGATTAGATATAGCAAGCCACTGAACATAACATGCTGGAGCTCATGTACAATAACTTTTTTTTTTCTTATTACCTTCTCTCCCTGTGTTGCCAGAACACTCAACGACTGCATGAGACCATGCGGAGAGAGGCACCAAAGGGCTGCTTCATCCAGTTGCTGTGAAGCACAGTACATATTGAATAACAATAAAATCAGACATGATGGTAATTTTTTGATGTCACATTTAAAATCAGCAAGTTGAAATTGTTCTTATTGTATTTAAGAACATCTTTTATGCTATATTATAAAGCCCCTGTTTACCAATGATACCTTTTGTGTATTTAATATGTCATGAGTATATATCAACTCATACAGGAAATCTGTTTTCACACATGTAAATGTGATTTCAATACCAGTTGTTGTTGTTGTCTTCATCATTTTTTTTATGGTACGAGCAACTTAAACCTTAATCAAAGAGACAAAAAGTAAACAAAAGACAGTGGCATTATACAACTTCCTTTTTTCAAACTTTTTTTCAGATGTGTCGTACTGTTTTCCAATAGAAGGGCTAAAGCCCAGGGAGTTTGCTATTGTTGAAATGTTCCTTGATTTCTTGAGTCGTATATGTTTTACACCATTTAGAAAAAATTCATAGGGTATCTAAGCAGTCTTTTTAGTGCAATAGTGGGCTGGCAACTTATGACTTCCTTAAGTGCCTGTGGCCATGCAGCTGTGTTGATAATGAAAAACATGAACTTCTCTGTCGCCTATAGAATGTGCACGAGAATGGTTATTCTTTCTTTATTATTCTTAAATCCTTTTCAGATACCAAAAATTCTGGTTATTCAAGTTTTTTAATAAATAATTCAGAAATTGCCCACCCCACATGTTATATATGGGGTTTATGTTCTGCGAAAACCTCCCACAAAGAGAAATCGCATATAGTGCTAGCATATTCTCCTGTTACCTTCATGTTATGTAACTTTTGACATTAAATAAACTTCTTTAGCCATCCTTTACTTACTTGAAAAGGCTGTGGCTCAGCTACATTGTCTTCTTTACAGAAATGCTCATAAATTTTCAGCTTTAGACCAGAGCTTAAGGTTGCTTTTCTTCTTTGTCGTATGCTCTGTGTATAATGAGAATATTTTCTCCATCTTTTCCATAAAGTGTATTTCTAACCCTTGTAGTTACCTTGGCAGACAGTGGAATAGAGTGGATCATAGCACTCCGAATTTTCTCTGCTGAAGCGCTGAAACTCCCTCATCAGCATCAGCACATTGTGAGATTTCTAGGTTCGTTTCTAAGGTCAGAGTGGTTCTTTTCCATTTAACTGCTGGATGTTTGGATGCCATATTAACAAACAAAAACACAGCAGGTTATAGGAAAATCACATTAGCAGGTATACCCAAAGTGCACAAGCAGCGCATATCTGTACACAAGAATGGTAACCGTGACTCTGACTCTCTGGTGGGAATGTGGTGTACTTCAGCCATGATCCGTGTTTACTTCACCCACCAACCCTACCTGAAGTTTTCCTGCACTTTCTACCTACCGTATTGATGCTTCCTCACTAACATCAATACGTCGCAAGATATCTAGCTGTGTTTCTGAGGTCAGTGAGGTTTTCTTCCATTTAACTGTTGGTTCTGGGGTTGGAGATGTTGCTGGACATTTAGATGCCATATTTACAAACACAAACAGCAGGCTGTAGGAAAATCACATCAGTAGCTATACCCAAATTCACTCAAGTAGCACAGATCTGCACACAACTGTGTTAACTGTGAGACTGATTCACTGGTGGGAACAGGGCACGCTCCACTCAGGACCCACACTAACTCCACCCACCGAACCTCACTGAAGTTTTGGTGCACTTAATGCACATATGCTTTAAAATGTTTTACATAGAGGAAATACTAATACATGTAAGCAAATAAGCACTACTGAATGCTTCGATCTTCTGCTGGTTGGTGATGTAAATAGTCATAATACCAGTGTTGAAGTTATTGATAAGTGCCACATTGGACTCACCCTTAGTCAGCCTCTTGTACAACTTCGTTTTCATTTCGAGGCTTAAGACATTCCTCTTATGCTTTGCATGAAACATTGGTGGCTTTGAGGAGCTATCAAGCAATTGCTGATAATGCATGAAAGTGGCCATTGTCCTCAGTAGTATTCAAGGATGCACAAAATACACCAATGTGCAAGACCAGCATACAACACTGTACCAGAAAGCACATGGGAGACGGTTAACAATGACCAATGTCACAGAACACCGATGGTGAGTACACAAATCACTGCAGCATGGTGTGTGCTCAATTTGAAATATTTTTTGTATCTCTAATATTTGAATTTTTTTCTGATATTGGCAGGTTGCCAACCAAAATTGAAAAACATGTTGGTTTGAACATCTCTGTCTCAAAGTATGGAAAACAGTGATTTACTGTACTTCTTTCCTGACAAAAATAGAATGGGAATATAATATGTATGCCACTCAGAAGAATATTCACACTTTACTGATTTCCAATCTCTGATGGAATTCCATGGCATTTGTAGTGGTCATTGGCCCACTCACAGCAGTACCAAAACAAATGTCTGTGCTTGGAACACTCATAATAGCTTTTGTCTATGTATGGTAGCTTATATCCCTTAAGTAACTGACATTCCTTAGTGCTTTTCTTAGCAGTCTGATCAGTATAAAACTTCAGAAATTCAGTTTAAAAACAGTTTTGGAGATCATACACTGTTCATAAATCAGTGCTGTAAGACTCTTTTCTGGATGCTGTATTTTCGCTAGTCTCAGGCTGTTTTGACAATTTAACTTTCATCATTGGTTTATACAACACACTGCCCCTTACTCTTGGGGTCACTAGAAACCTTGGAATCAACATCATAAGCATACATGGGACTCATTCATTAGAATCACAAGAACCACTGAAATATAAGGTGGCCTGGATGTTGCTATACACACAAGACAAAATGATTTCAAATTACATGAGAAGTCAGGGCACAGGTAAGAGTGCCTAACTGTGTTATGTTCCTTGACTACCTGCTAAAGACAATGGTGGGTTAGGCTTCTGTCTAGTGTATGGATACACCATGAAGTATATTACTGATTGTATTTTTTTTTTTTTTTTTTTTTTTTTTTAGTGGAAATAGTTGATATTTTGTAATTAATGCTGTGGTTGCTTAAGTTTATGTTTATTTATGTTGTTAAATTTACCTTCACAGATTACAGATACTGGTTGTTTTTAATGCAAATATATATTTTTGTGAATAATGCCTCCCTGACTTGTAGACATAACTGACGTTTGCATTACAGTGACTTGCACTTAGTAAAGAGTATATGGTACTGCATTTGCTTAAGTTTGTCTTTATGTACATTGTTGAATTTCTGTTCACAAATTACCTATAGTCTCAGGTGCTTCAGTTAATGTTTAACTTTATTTTGTAATTTTTATCTTTCATTTTGTGAATTTTTTAGGTGAAAACCTTTAAAAAAAGAATTTGAAATTTTAAAATGAGCTTCCTTGTTAGTATGAATATTAGTGGTGTTTAATGAAGCTTTATTTTTTAAGTAAGTGATTAGTTTGTACATGTTTCTGTTGTTGCTTTAAACATGGTGGATGAATGAGAATGACAGCCAAAATCAGGTATTATTCTTGACCCCTGGATAAGGTATGTTAGACAGTGTCTCAATAAAACATTTTGTGCCAGGAATTCTCTGTTACTTAACCTGTCCTTAGTTTTAAGAATGAGCAAGTGACGAGTACTCAACTATGTGCTCTGTCAGAAGTTGAAGTATGAACAATAAGTGTACTAATTATTTAGGGAAGTTTGGTATCAAGTACTAAAATTTGAAAAAGGTTACTGTAGTAGAGGAATGGACAAAAAATTTTTATTCAAGGTACATACAGTATAAGATGTGAAAGTTAGGCATTTACAAAAGATTTTCAGGAGCTTGCTGTGTTTTGTTTTTGGTTCTTACATGTTCAAAGATTTATTCAAGTTGTCATATCACAAAACTGTAATTTTAGCAAATTTTGAGTACATTGCTACATTACAGAAATTCATTGTTGTCAGCTACAACATAATTATGTGGTTCCTGCTTGGTCCATCAAATATCAGCAACCTGGGGTTTGTTCCTCCCTCTCATAATTGGTTAGATCAATTCAGATGACTATAATAATTAATGATTACTAGCAGTTGTCACACAAGGTCTCAGCAAGGAATATTTGCGAATAATACATATGCCCAGGTAACCAAGTAACCAACAACTATTCTAGAACACCCAGGGCAAGTAGCACATAAATGAGCCAGTGGGTTAATTAAACACCTGGGATAAGTGACATATAAAGGGACTAGTGGGTTCATTAAACTCATGTAAAAATTTGTGCATGGCACTGTAATATATTTACACTGCAAACAACTAAGCCATGTATGCATAAACAAACAAACATTGAAACATTAAAGAAACATGCACATAGCTCTCTATACAGGAGAAAGTTTGAGGAGTCCCCAAAAACTGATCACTTGCAAACAACTTAACCACATGCTGCATTCGGGAGGGTTAGTGACATCTGCTTAGTGAGCTAGCTCTTCAGGGTAGTCATGTTGTGTCTTCTGACACAGGTAGTTGTCTTTTCTTTCTGCCTAACTAGCATGTGGACAACTGGCATTCTATCCACAAGTGTACAATCTCTCCTTGTCATACATAACAACTGACAACACTTAACTCACACAACTCATACTTCATAACTAGATTTTTCCTCAGTGGGTATATGTGCTAGCCCTGCCTTTTGGCAAAATGGTAGGAGCAGTAGATAGAAGTAGTAGGTAGGAACATTTAAGTAGAAAATTAAGGTAGAAGTAGTTCAGTAGGAACATTAGGTAGGAGCCTCAGCAGACACTGTGCTGGAGTTGCCCACTGTCAGTGGCCTGTTATGGGTGAAGCAATAAAGGCTAAGAAGCGGCACTGGACTTCACTAGTTATGGAGACTCTACTGCCGTGGCCACCCCTTTGAGGGAGTTCCTATTGGAATGGGCATCAAAGATATAGAAAGATAGATATATTTATTTTCATTATTATTATACTTGATTGCCGTTTCCCATGTCAGAAAGGTAACACCAGGAAACAGATGAAGAAAGACCCATCCACTCATATACACACATATATGCACAATACGTACATATACATATACATGTATACATACATATACAGACACATGCATATACATATATACATATTCATACTTGCTCGTCTTCATCCATTCCTGGTACCACCCTGCCCCACAGAAAACAGTATCGCCACCCCCTGCGTCAGCAAGGTAGCACCAGGAAACAGACGAAATAAGGCCACATCCGCTCACACTCAGTCTCTAGCTGTCATGTGTAATGCACCAAAACCACAGCTCCCTATCCACATCCA
>JAYMFT010050425.1:0-15267 GCA_038088735.1 Panulirus argus
CACACATTCAGACACCCCAATCTGAGCCTTCAAGGAGGATGAGCACTCCCTGCCTGGCTCCTTCTTCTGTTTCCCTTAGTTGCACATGCCATCTCAGGTGACATAAAAAATATACTCTGTCCAGTTTTCAGAATTTTCCTTATCTTTTGCTTGATCTATGTCTTATCATATTTCAATGACCTCTTTAACCCTCTAACACTTGGAGTTGGTTTCTTTTCCTATCCTAAAAATTGGAAATTCTCACAAGTAGTCAAAGGGATTTTTTCTATCTATGTATCTATGTCTCTGACACCCATTCCTTCAGGGAACTCCCTTCATGGGGATGACCATGGTAGGAGAGTTCACTTATCCCTTTCCTTACATACCTCTCTTGCATACACCATTCCATGCATTCTTCCACTATTTCTTTCCTCCAGTACTCTTCTGCTCTATTTCCTTATGTCACAGATAGTCTTCCTCTCACACCAACCCCTTTAATTGTACACTCTCCTTGTAAATTCCCCTTCTTGCTTACTTCCCACATGCCCAGACCAGCTCAGAGTGTTATATATCACCCTTTCTACCACTCCACAATTTATTCCTTTTGTATTTCCTGCCCAGCCAGATCTCTCATACACCCCAGTAAATCTTTCTTCATTCTGTCTAATCATACTACATATTACTCTAAAAAATCTCATTTCCATAGCCTGGATGCTTGACCTCTAACTCATTCCTTGTCCATGTTTTGGCTGTGCAGATCAGGGTTGAGAGAACTTTGCTGTCCCTTAATCCTCTCTTCACTTCCATACTTACATTCTACCCTTCATTATTTTGTTAAGGGACCCAGTGAATCTTCTACCCTATACTGCTCTCTCCCTTATCTTTCCTTCCATATCACCAAACTTACCCAAGATAGCTACAATATACTTAAATTCTCTCACCTATTCCAGTCTTTCTCTTCCCATATATGTAACACAGTTTAGTACTCTTTCTTCTCTTGCTCTATAGGGCTTTGCAAAATATGTACTTTCACTCCACTTCCTTTCACACACCATCACTTTACTTTTATTAGCATTACTTTCAATCGCCTATCCTTACATACATCATAAAACACACTTACAACCTTCTTCAACTCCTCTTTAGTCTCAGCAAACAACACAATATCATCTGCAAACAGTAATGTCACAAGTCATCATACTTCATCACCACACATCCATAGTTTTGCTTTCATCTCTCTTATCACTCCATCTATATATGTAAAAAAGCCATGGTGACACCACACAGCTCTGTCTTACACCCACATACATATCGAAACTTTCGCTCAACTCTCCATCCACTCATACACATGCTATTGCTCCTCTGTAGAAGACTTTCACACCATCCAACAGTTGTCCCCTTACCCCCTGTATCCTTAAAACATCCCATAAGGCATTCCACTCGATTTTGTCAAATGCTCTCTTCAAATCCATAAAAGTCTACATACAGCTTCTTACCTTTCACTAGACACTTTTCCACAGTCATTCTTACCACAAACATTTGATCCACACATCCCCTACCTTACCTGAAACCTCCTTGGTCCTCACCTATTCTGCATTCAGTCATTTGCAGCTCTTTATCGATCAACACTTTTACTTCCAATTTTCCAGGTATAATTAACAGACATTCCTTTATGATTACTACATACATCCTTAACACCCTTTCCTTTGTTTAAAGAAACAAAATAGCTTTCACCCAATCCTCATGTATATCCCTCTTTTTCTGTGCTAACTTACTTTTCAAATGCATCCACTCAATCACACTCTCTGCTCCATACTTCAACATTTCAGCCAGAATCCCATTCACAGATGCCATTCTTACCTTCAGCCTCATTATTGCCCTTTTTACTTCCCTTTTTGCTATAGGCCCCTACTCTTGAATCCCTTTCTTTCTCTCCTCCATACTCATGCATGTAACAGCTGCCACCTCACCTTCTCCCAGATTCATTATTTCTTCAAAGTACTCTTTCTGTTTTCCTTTCACTTCCTCCTTTTGATTCACTAACTTTTTTCTTACTTCTCACTTTACATTTCCACTCTGTCTTTACTTTTCATTTACACATTTGATATTCTTTTATATTCTTCCCTTCTCCTTTGCTGAACTTTCACTGGTACATTCCTTTCAACCAGTCTATCACATGCTTTTTGTTTTTCCTTACTCTTTAAGATATTCATATAACAATAAAGAAAAACCACGTAAGAGTATGTTGAGGCCACTAGCGTCCATCTGCAAGTATGTAGAAGTTTGGGTTGTTTTATCAGCACAGGGCAATAAAGACAGTTTGCTGAGATGTCTTAGATATGTGTGATATATGGCTGTCATGATTATTTTATCATTTATTTGTTTTTCTATAGCTGCACTTTGAGTTGTTGAATAATTTGTTTTACTTTAGTACAGAATAGCTATTTTTCTATAATCTGTATGATTCATTCAAATATTATGTTCATAACAAGAAAGAGAAGATTATGTAAAATATCTGGCAAATTTTGGTAGGTATCATTTGTTAACATGTTTTGTTATCATCTAGGTTATCATCCTGGCATTTCAAATTTTTCACACTTCTGTTTATCGATATTTACCCTTTTTTCCCTTTCTCTCTCACCCATTCTGATACACATATATTTACTTATGGAAGGCTGTTAAATAAAAGAGAAAATAGTCTGTGACAATCTGTTCCTTTAGAATAATGCTAAGGGTTAGATAATTTGTCATTAATTTCATGGTAATGTGAGTAAGATAAAGGACAGAATCACCTCTGTTATAATACAAGGAGAGGTAAATAATGTAAAAATAATATGAAAGTGAAAAAATTAACAAGCTTTTGATCTAGATTGATGCTTCTTGGAGGTCAGTGATAGAAGATTTATATTTTTTTTATACTTGATGACTGTTTCCTCCATTAGTAAGGTATTACCAATAAAAGATGAGGAAAGGCCACATTGCTTTACACACATTCTCTATAACTGTCATTTGTAATGTACCAAAACCACAGATTCCTATCCATAACCAGGCCCCCAAAAACTTTTCCATAGTTTACCCTGGCCACTTCACATGCCCTGGTTCAGTCCATTGACAGTGTGTCGACCCTTGTATACCACTTTGTTCTAGTTAACTCTATCTGATGCAAGCCTTTTACCCTCCTACATGTTCAGGCCCCGATCACTCAAAATCTTTTTCACTTTATCCTTCCATCTGCAATTTGGTCTTCCCCTTCTCCTTGTTCGCTCCACTTCTGACACATATATTCTCTGTTAACCTCTCCTCACTCATGCTCTCCATATGTCCAACCTACTTCACTGTACCCTCGTCACCTCTCTCATCCACACTCTTTGTATTACCACACCCCTTTCTTACCCTTTTATCATTTACTGAAATCAAACCACATGCACCGCATATTGCTCTCAAACATTTCATTTCCAACACCTCCATCTATATATAACATTGTTGGGACTACTATACCTTTAATATACCCATTTTTGCTCTCCCAGATAATGATTTCTCTTTCCACATACTCCTCAGTGCTCTCAGAACCTTCACCCCTCACCCACACCATGAGTCAGTTCCACCTCCATGGTTCCATTTGCCGTACATATCAAAAATTTTCTTCTAACTTTCTCCAATTATTCTCCATTCAGACTCACACCCCAACTAACCTGTCCCTCTACCTTAGTAAACCTAATGACCATGCTTTTATTCACATTAACTCTCAACTCCCTCCTTTCACACACACTTCCAGAATCAGTCACCAGCTTCTGCAATTTCTCACTTGAATCTGACACCAGTGGTGTGTCACCAGCAAACAACACCTGACCCACTTCTGATAACCCCCCCCCCCACAGCCACTGGAGACTTCATACTAACCCTTCTTTCAAAGACTCTTGCTTTTACCTCCCTCACTACTCCATCCATAAACAAATTAAACGGCCATGATGACATCATACACCCTTTCCACAGACTTGGAAGCACTCATTCTTTTCTCTTCCTGACAGCTCTCCTACCATACCATATATTCTTAAGACCTTTCATAAGGCATCTCTGTCAACCCTATCATACACTTTCTCCTAGTTCATAAATGCTGCTAACAAATCCTTCTGTTTGTATAAGTATTTCTCTCGCACATTTTTTAAAGCAAACACCTGATCCTCATGTCCTGTACCACTTCAGAAACCATAATATTTCTCCCTAGTGTGATGGTCTTTACATGCCACATCTTCTCAATTGACACACTCATACAACTTATATATATCTGGGGATAGAGGAGAAAGAATCTGACCAACATATTCCCTGCATATTGTGGGTGTCTAAGAGGGATAGGAGTGTGGAGCATGGAGTGTTCATCCTCCTCAAAGGCTTAGGCTGGGATGTCTGAATGAATGTGGATGTAACCAAGGTGACAAGAAAGCAGAAATAGGTAGTATGCTTAAGGAAAAGAACCTGGATAATGTGGCTCTGAGTGAAACAAAACTAATGGGAAAAGGGGAAGAATGGTATAGCAATGTGGAAGAATGGTTTGGCAGTGGGGAAGAGTTGCTTAGGAATGTTTTAGGGGTAAAGTGAGGGATTGGTGTGAGGGTAGCACTACTGCTGAAGCAGGAGTTGTGGGAATGTATGAAGTAGTACCAGGAAGTGAGCACAGACTGATGTAAGTAAAAATAAAAGTGGATTATTAGTAAAGGGTGGTTATTAGTGCTTATATACCTGGCTAAGAGAAGGGCATGGAAGAAAGGCAAGTGTTTTGGGAACAGCTGAGTGATTGCATCTGCAGTTTTGATGCAAGAGATCAGTTATTAGTGATGGATGATGTAAATGCAAAAGTCAGTAATGTTGCAGTTAAGGGTGTAAGTGAGGGCATAAGGTTTTCAATAAGGTGAATAGAAGTGGTGAACAGTTCGTGGAATTGTGTCCTGAGGGACATAGGAAAGTATTCGTGGGTAAGTGTGAAAGACGGTAAGCGGGCATTATTTGATTACATACTGATTGTTAGGCATTCAAAAGAGAGGCTCTTGGATGTGAATGCTTTGAGAGGGGCAGCTGATGGGATGTCTGATCATTACCTGATGGAGCCAAGGGTTAAGATTTGCTGAGGTTTTCAAGAAAAAAGAAGTGATATGGCTGATAAGAGGGTGGTGGAAGTCAGTGATCTTTGAAAAGAGACTTGTGTGAAGAATCACCAGGAGAGATTGAGTCTAGAATTGTAAAAGGTCATAGTAAATGAAGTTATGGGAAGGTATTTAGGGAAGCACTGCTGTCATGTGCGAGTGAAGTGTATGATATGCAGGTGAGCAGGTGTGAAAAGGTAGCAAGTGGTGGGATGAAGAAGTAAAGTTGCTGTCGAGAGAGAAAAGGGAGGTGTATGGATGGTACTTACAGTTAAGGTGTACATATGGTTGGGAGATATACAAGAGGAAGCAGCAGGATTTAAAGAGGAGGGTGTAGGGGTTGAAAATCAGAAAAATGAGAGCTAGGATGAGTGAATATCAGCATACTTCATGGAGAATAAGTTGCTTTTGAATAAGGTTACTTTTGTGTGAAAGAAAGAGAGAGAGAGAGAGAGAGAGAGAGAGAGAGAGAGAGAGAACTAATGGGAACATCAGTGAATGGGCAAGTTGGGAAGTGGTAACAGGCAATGATGAAGTTAGGAGGAGTTGGAGTAAGTATTTTGAAGAACTGTTGAATGTGTTTAATGATAGGGTGGCAGATATAGGGTATTTGGGTCATGGAGATATGCAAAGTGAGAGAGTCATAGGAAGTGGTTTTATGAAGATAGAAGAGGTGGTGAAAGCCTGATGTAAAATGAATTGTGGCATGGTGATTGTAGTCGACCTACAGAGATATAAGTTTGTTGAGTGTACATGGGAAGTTGTATGGTAGAATGGTGATTGAAAGATTGGTGGCATGCAGAGCTCGTCTGGTTGGGAGGAAGATTGTGTTTATTGATACTATTAACCCTCATATACAATGCTGTATATATCTCAGAGGTAAAAAATTTCATCAGGAATGCAATATCATATATGCAATGGTATAATGACCCTCTAGAATAATGATGTCCATTTTTTTTGCCTGTTTTACTCCTTGTTACCTTCTTCTGCCATCAAGAGCCCCCATGACTGATTAAACTCATTATTTGGAAGGACAGTGCAAAATTATATTAAAAGTTAGCCTAATTTGAATGCTGGACAATAATTTGTTATTCAGCATACTAAAGGACAACGACTAACAAAATAACATAAAAATGCTTGAAAATTACTTACAACTCAATGTGAAATGGGGGGTTGATGTTCACTGATGATTTTTGCCATTTTGGGTGGTAGAAAGGCTCCTGCAGTAATCAGGCTTTGTTCCAGGTTTACATTTAGGTTATTTCTCTGTTTTGACTTGATTACGCTCACTGCAGAGAAAGATGCTTCACAAAGGTAGGTAGACCCAAAGGGCAGAAGGTTTTCCAAAGCCTTCTTTCGTAGGTCAGGGTGTTCCTTCTTTACACAGCTCCAAAACTGTGAGGATTGAGCTTTCAAATATCAGTTTGAGACCACAGTCAGAACACACTTCTAACAGTGCTTCTTGAAGGCAAATAGGAAGCTCCTTCATATTATTTTCAGATAGGAGGAATGGATTTCTAACCCAATCCTGCTGTAAGATCTCTCATATATGTCAGGAAAGTAAGACTTAAAAGCACAGATAAGGTTGGTTAAATGTTCCACAATAACTGATTTCACAGTCTCTCTCTCATCATTGTCACTGGAAAAATAAGCATCTGACTGAGGAAAACACATAAAATCTCATCCTGAGCATATCTCCTTCAACAACTCTCTTTTCTTTTGAAAACCACCAACTTTATCATATAAGTTGAGTGTTTGTATCATTGCCCTGAACTGACAAATTTAACTTATTCAGCTTGCTTAACATGTCTGCAAGATATGCCAGCTGTGCAAGCCAAGCAGTGTTTTTAAAAAGTGTGGCAAAAGGAGATCCATGTTCTGATAAAATGGAGCTTACCTCATCTTGAAACTTGAACCTCTGTGTGCTGTAATAACACTGTGTGGTCAGACCCTATGCTTTCGCATAGTCTGTAAAATAGGGGAGCGTTATGTGGCCTTGACTTTATAAATTTGATTACTTTGATGCCATCACTTAACATCCCATGCAACTCTAAACTTTATTTTTTTTCTGTTTTTTTTATGCTAATGATTCTGTGTGAATGATGCAGTGAGTCCACTCCTCATCATGATTTTCCTTTTTAATCCATGCAGCGAGCGTCTTCACTTTCCCAGTCATAGATGCAGCAGCATTTGTACATACGCTAATGCAAGATTTCTAACTAAGCCCTTGTTCAGAGAAGAACTGATTAATGACATTGAAAATGGCTTCTCCAATTGTTAGTTCTAATTTTTTGCAAAAAAGTACATGTCCATTTATATCATCTCATCAATGTATCTCACAAATGAGACAAGTTGAGCCTGTCCACTGACGTCTGTTGATTCGTCAAGTTGAAGTGAAAAAGACTGGCTTGTTTTCAGCTTATTCACAACTTGATCGATGATATCAATACTCATTTCATTTACCCTTCGAGAAACAGTTTAGTGTGACAAAGGAGCAGCCTTTAGTTGGTCAGCTGCCTTTTTATCTAGCATTTGTTCAGCCATTACAACTTCAGCTGGCAATGTCAGTTCTTCAGTTATATTAAATAGCATTTTAGCTTTAGCATCTAATAAAGATACAGCCAAGGATGCTTCCAGAGCTTAGCTTGATATTTTGGAGGCTTTTTTAATTATTGTCCGGGAGCACTTAAAATCAGAGATTTTCATTTAAAAAACCCTACTGGTTTACCAACATGACACTGATGTTTTGTGTTAAGGTGATGTTGGAGGTGAGCTGGTTTCACACTACTGTTGGCCAAGCTCTCCCCACAAAGATTCTGGAGGATCAGAATTTGTAAAAGTAAATCCAAAAAACACATAATCTTCTTTGTATTGCTGATATTTAGGTGGGTCCGTTTTCTGTTTCTTCACTGTTACTTGATTTCCTTCACTTCCATTGCTGCTAAGGCTGCTACAGCTATCAGGTTTTAACCATCTATCCATATTTCTTGCTGTTAAGGAAATAACTGTGTCTTTAAGCTTATATGTGAATTTGAAAAAGAGATGTTCATACTTTCACTCCTAAGACGAAGCAGAGTGAGCATGATTCAAGTGAGGAGTTCAGCACTGTTCCCGTACACATCCTGTCCCTTTTCCTCTCCCTCCCCCCTACTTACATCTCCCCTCAGTTTCATTCTCGTTCATTTTAATCCTTACTCTGTTCTCTTGTCATTCACTTCAAGTTGGAAACTGTGCAAGTTTTGTGGTTATTCAGTTATTCTACATTCTTATACAATCACCCATGCACACATACACATGCTTAGTAAAGTTACTGATCCAAAATGCTATATGACCCGTATGTGATAGTTTGAAAAAAAAAAATCATCACCATCTCACGGACCTGTTTGAACAATGCTGCCCTAGAGAGCTGTTTTGCTTAGTGCTTCATTTTCCAGGAACGTATTTTGAGCAACAGTTTTGTGTTGGGGTGTTAGTGTAGTAGGTATAGGGTTATTCTTGTATGTGTTTGTGTGGGCACTAGTTATTACAAGGTGATTGTTGTATTAGGCGTTGATTAGTGATTAGTTGATTGGTGCTGGTATCTGTTAGTGTCAGGTTTTTACACCAGGTGATCACCCCTCAGACCCTCAAGGAAATTCTTATTGAGTTACTGGTTCACTGCTTCACTGGGTGAGGTAAATATCACCGTCACAGTGTTTACACTAAGGTGATTACAGCTCCAACATAGGCCTCTTGAGAGATTCTCACTGGGTAATTGGTTCAGTAGTTCACTGTTAAAGTTATCTAATATATATCTCTGAAAAAAGAATTCAGCGGAAGTAGACAATCTAGTGTGAAGGTGGTAGGTCCAGTCAGACATCATTCAAGTATCCATCTGTGGGGGGTTTAGTTCAGGTCAACACTTGACCTCTGACAGCCCGAGAGTGAACAGTTCCATGAAAGATATAAAAATAGGACAACCAGAAGACATAGCATGAAGTTAAGCAAGAAACTTTTCAAAAAAAGATGTAAAGAAGTACTTTTATAAAATAAGTGGTTGAAAAATGACTGAAGACATTTACAATGCAGACAACAAACATATTTTTGAGTTATATGATAGTAGAGAATGTTCAAGAGCAGATAGTTAATTGCAAATTGATAATTATACACACATATACACACACATGCCTTGAATTAATTATCATCTAGCAGGAAATGGGCTACAGAATCAGTGTGTGAAAAAGACCTAGGAATTGACATTGTCCTGAACCTGTTGCTGGAGTCCTACCTTAGGAGAATAGTTCATGAAACCATCTGTCTTTTAGCAAATATTAGAATTAGAATAGCATCTGTGTCATATGTAAGGCCAAAATTAGAATATGCTTCTTGGGTATGGTCATGCTTTCTAAATTTACAAGCAAGAGGAGTTAAAAGAGAAGCCCCAAGAAAAACAACATAGATGGTATTGGAATTTAAAGAGCTGACTTACAGGGAAAAGTTAGAGGCTCAAAATTTGCCTACCTTGGAAAAGAGAAGATTTTGGGGTGAGTTCACCTCAACTTTAAGTTTTTATAACAGACTGATAACATAAACAGTAAACAGTTCTTAGAGAGATGTAGGGATGAAACAACCAGAAGACTTAACACAAATTGAGTAAGAAACTTGTTAAAAAAGAGGAGTGGTGGGTGAATGGAATGAAATGACTGAATGCAGACTACATACAGAAATTTTAGAAATATGAGAGAATGTTAAAAAAAGATGGGTCCCCATGAATGCAAAATGCCATCCCTGTACAGTACAGATAGGTGATTACAGTCAGGGAAATATATGATCCATTAAGTGAAAAGTTTAGAAAAATGCAAAACATTTGGGATCAGTGCTTGTTAGCAGTAAGAGAGATTATAGTGAATTACAGAAACACAGAGGTTGATGAAACAAAACTACTGTATTAGGCTTACCATGAAACTGGTGGCACCAAATTTAAAGAAGTTAATGAACCAGGAGGTTCACTGATGAAAACCTTTAATTATTTTTATAGATGAAAATCACATACCAAATAGAGAAGGGGAAAGGAGGAAGAACTTCTCACTGAAAGATTACTGGACGTTATGGAATTGCCAAAAGCAATTTTAGTGATAAAGCCAAAGAATTGATAGTTATAAATAAGACGTAGGAGGATCTCCAGTCATGGTTACATTTGTTTTGGAGTCATCTAGCCAGGAGGTACTTAGTAATGACAAAGAAACTTGAAAACTAAGACAGAATGCAATTTAAGTAGTTTCAGGTGAAGGTTGGTCTGTGGCATGTGTGTGATATCACTATGGTTGTTCATCAAACATGATAAACCAAAGAATGGGAGGGAGAAAAGCAAAGAATACATTCAGATGGCAAAAAATTAGAGATGCCAAATGAGGCAGGAAGACAGAACATCCCTAAAACCACAGCAGGCAGATTAGGAATGTAAGGTGATGGAAAAGTCAGACTGAAAGTTGGATACATACACTGATGGATTAGTAGTAAATTTTAAAGGGCTGGAATTTAGAGATGGTAAGGAGGGAAGATAAGGCAAAGGAGGGAGAAGTTTGGCCTTCTTAATATGAGATTATGATAAGTTTCAGGAAATAGTGGAAGATGGCACATTCAGACAGTGTATAATAGGTAGAGCAACTGTAAGAAAATAAAATGCATAGTAGTATTGATTTTATTGACTTTTTTGACCCAAAACAGATATGCAATGATTACAATTAAGGAGCAGTCAGGATGATACAAGAAGCAATATAACATGCATTTCTCAGAGAAGGTAAAATACTGATAATGGGGAATTACAATTTGAAAGAGATAGACTGGAGCAAATTGGATTCTCATGGTGGCAGGAAATCATGGAAACAAGTTTTTAGAGAGTATACTGGAAAGCTTCCTATACCAACATGTCATTGGGCTTGTTAAGATGAAAGAAACTGATACACCATCATTACTGGACCTTATCTTCATGCATACAGGGGTCCCTTGCCAACTGTAAGGGGTTATGTTCCTGGAAAACCCTTTGGTTTGCAAGGTGTATGCCCAATGGGAAGTATGTGGTTGGTCCTTTGAGAGACATACTCTAAGTCTTATAATGAGCTCTTCAGCATTAAGAATCAGCATGTTATACCTTTGAAACAATATACTTATTCTACAAAATTATAGAGAAGTAATGTACAGAACTCTATAAAAAAGGTATAATAAGATAACACAATATAGAATCAAAGCAATAGTGTACATCATCCCTGATGTGCTGTGTTTAGCCTCTGTACTCCCGCAAAGCAGCCAGCCAGCTAGACATACCACACACAAGGCTGCTGCTTTTTTCTTAATGGTTCGGTTCATAGTATTGATCTATGAACTCCAAGTTGCCTCCGGACACACACTGCACTTTTACCATGGGAAGATGATCAAGTAAATCCACTTATTGCTTTAAAGACATCATCTTCCTTGCCCTCCTTGGGGTGGCAGGCACAACAAGCATCACTGGTTTTATGCTGTGAGGCCATATCTAAGGCACAAAGCGACAAGCAAATTAAAGTTATCAAAAGATTGTGATCACTGAAATCACTTATGGAGTAACTCACTTGATGAGTCAATAAGATAGAATAAATTAGCCAGATCATGAATGACAATGCCTTGGTGACATGGTTATCATTGTGTGCATCTTCATACTAGTACTGGATCCTGCCAAGCTTGCGTAGAAGTTGCCTGCAGCCTGAGGGGTGGAAAAATACCATGGATACTCAGAACTCAATGCTGCAGTTGGTAAAGCAGTATCTATTATTTTAAGTATGATACTTTAAACCATAATTGAAAATTCTGTGATAGGCAAGGAACCTGCAATTCAGTGTGCATCATCCCCAAACAAATAGACTTTTCTCAGACATCTAGGGAGTGCCATCAGACTAGACCCCATTGGTGATGAGAGAGAGAGAGATATATATATATATAGTCCTAGTCAGCAGATTTGATTATGCTCACTTAGCTGGCTTTCAGTTATGAGTGTTTGACTCTTATTTCTGAAAGTAATAAGGGTAATTAAGGTAGCTGCATTTATGAGTATCAGAAAACTGTTTAAAATCAGGAATAATCAGAACTTTATTGCAGATTACAGGTTACTCAGTGCTCTTCAGTTCTTGCTAAGGCAATCTGTTTTGGAAAGTTGAATGCATCCACCAGATAGATCATGCTTCCTAGCAGTTTGGTGTTTTCCCATAGTATTTGAGGTTGTATTTTTAAGTTTTTAGTGGTTTTGGTAAATTTTCAATTACATTTATCTACACCATTCATAAAAAAAGGAAATGAGTGATTGATGTTTGTAATACAGAAGGGGAAAAATATACAAGAACAATTCTGAATATGAATGGTGATTTTTATGTATTTTTAAGTTTTCAGTTGTACATGAGTAATTGATATTTGCTGTATTTAAGGGGAAAAAATATGTAAGAAAAATTTTGATTGTGAAAGTAATTTTGATGTGCTGTTGCAAAGTGGTGTCTCAACTTCGAGCTGTAGCTTGAATAGAAATCCAAGCTCTTTTGCATGATGTATGTCCAGAATTCACCTTGCAACTTAGAATAGAGGCCTGCTTATCTTTGAGTAAGTGTAGTGATTATGTGACTTCTGAGGAGGATTTAAATATTCTTTGCATTACTTTGAAAAGCATCTCATAAAACTCATTGCTTTAAAGTTAAACAGGGAGAAACTTAAACAGCAGGGGATAGAGTGACCAGTATACCTTTACATGATACTGAACTTGTGGTGACTGAAGAATACTGTAGCAAGCAAATGAACAGAGAAATAGTGATTAGTCATAATGTTAAAATACTGCTGATTAGTTCTCATTTGAAGTGCAAGTAAGGGCATTGGCTGTTCACCAAGAAGCAGCATATCATTATTAGTAATGGTGATAATGGTAAGTGTGAATTCTTTCTTATGTGAAAGAGGAATATGAATTGATCCACCATACACCAGGTCCCCACTAAATGTTTGTTTGAGCTGTTTTGTACACAGTTGCATGTCCAGGATTTAGTCAAGGGGTAGTAAAACTATGAAATTGTGAAGACAGTGTTAAAAAGCTCAAAACAAGAGTGGTTTGGAAGAACATATTGTATCTTGGAGAATGTAGCACTTCTGAATAATTTGGGTGTTAAATTCATACACTGACTTTAGCCAGATTCTTATAAGATTGAATACATTTGTTGTACAGAAGTAAGTATATTATAAGATCGGTGACTTGTTTTGAATGAAAATAGATTTATGATATTTAAAAACTTAAACAGCATTAGTGATTATCAAGGAAGCCTTATTCAATGAAACATATTAATATACCTTTGTAGGTAGAGAAAATTTGTTTATAAGATTTTATCACAATTTTGGGAAAGTAGTGAAACTGACAAGGATGTTTCATTGGTCAGTAGTAAAAACCATTGAAACAGTTAGATATACTTAGATATACATTTATTTTTCCTTTTGAATGACATTAAGTGATCAAATGATTGTAAGAATATATTAATCATCCTTATCATTAAGGTTATTTTATATTGTTGGCAAATAGTATATTCCTTTGGTTGTGCAAGTGTTCATGCTGCTAGTGCCGCCTATGATGTGCTTGATTACTTTTTGCTCTGCTGTGCATATATTCATCGTTATACCTCTGTTTCGTTCTGTAGTTGCCACCTGTAGTGAGTGTTCCCATACAAGTGTACTGAACTATACCCCTCTCGCAGAAAAGGAGCACAGGCTACTTACTTTAGAATTAAAACTAGATATGATAAAGAGCTTGAGGGTGATCAGAGACTGAATTAGATTGGTAAAGTGCCATGATTGACTGACAAAACTGTGTGCAGTGTTCTCACCATAGACTGAATGAACCCATAGATTGATTGAGTTGGACTGAGTGAATCCATAGGTTGACTGAGTGAATGGAAAGTTTGGTGAGTGAGTGACTGATGAGCAAAAACAGTGTTTAAATAGATACTGATAATGTAAAACCAGCCAGCCCACCACCTCCACCCAGCCAATTTCCATTGTTTTGTTGAGTACTGACATGTTTTATTACTTTATAATCATGTGATAATTATTAGTTATCATTGTTCTTATGTATTTTATAAAACTATTTGTTCATTAGATAGATATTTGGTACAGTTGTTAAGTGCAAAAAATCAATGAAGGTACCAGAGGACCTGAAGCCAAGAATGCAACCCACTTATATACATTTGAATGGGAAAATACATTCTAGTCAGTGGGTGTCTGGTATAGAAACAGCTATCTAAGAATGTAAACCATTCATAGAGAGGGTATCATAATTAGATAGGGATTGTATTTGGTTTGGTGAAATTCTCATTGTAACATTTCATTTGTCACCGATTTAAGATTTCCATGAGTTTTGAAACAATAGTAACCTCAACAAAATCTCTCTTCCCTTATCCTTGTAGGTACATGATGTGTCAAGGTTTGAAGTACAGTCAGACAGATATCCCTCATTATGGTCAGTACTGAGTGTCAGTGATACTGTCATAGCCAATACTTTGATAGATCAGATGCAAGTGGAGAGTGCTCTACTTATCCCTACTGCACAGGAGGCAGGGCAGATATTGAAAGATAAGGCAACGTAAGTGCATTGTTGTTCCAAAAGACTTCTTTAAGTTAGAAATTATTAGAAAGGGAATCAAGATAATCTCAGAAAATAATCAAATAATCTTTTTTGCATGAGTAGTATTCCTGTTAAGACTTTGATTCATAGAAAATTCCAAGTAATCTGGTATTTAAATCTTTCAGAATGACTTAGAATGCACCACAATATCTTAGATCCTTTAATAGTAATTATGCTTCAGATATATAAGTGATAGGTTAGATTTGCCAACCTGTTTTGATATGGGTAAACTATTATGGATTTAAATTTATGAAGGGATAATAAGAATAATATTGAAGCTCTTAAAGAATGGAAACACTGGGGGCAAAGATGGAATGGTGAGCAAAATGGTGAAGGGGAGAGGCTAAATTGAAACTGCTGTGGAGTGGATCTGGAAAGTGTTTCTGAAGCATGGAAAAGTGGTAAAAAAAAAAAGTTCCCCCCCCCCAGTCACGGACAAAAGTCCACATCAAGGCCGGGCCCTAATTGAAATATAGAGAGAGTTGAGAAATTGGG
>JAYMFT010050436.1:0-15266 GCA_038088735.1 Panulirus argus
ATTAATGGGATGGCCTTGATTAGAGCCTCAGCTGCCCGTGCCGTCTCAGCTAACATAAAGAAAAGAAATGCTGTACTAAATTTCATGGGAATTCTACAAAATTTTCCACCCAAAGTGACTTTTTTCAGCTTTGATTTCGTACGACCATAAAGTATATGTATCTCCCATAAAAAATATTCATGGGAAATATATATGCCTCAAATGTAAATTACTGTCTTCCAAAAAATATGAAAATCTCCTGAGAATTTCTTATATAGATGAAGGGGCTAACAAAGAAGAAAAGGTTAAATATGATACCAAATTTATTGTAAATGCATATAATTTTCTTATGTGAAGTACAGACAATACAGAGAAATCTAAATACTTCTACGTAAAGAAAATTTTAATTTCATGAAATTACTTCTTAACCTGAAAAAGCTAGCAAAGAGAAAAAGTTTGAATAAGATGCAAGATTGTAAAGAGAGAAGAATGTTTGCAACAAATTGACAAAAGGGATGAAGACATGCTATCAGTAATGAACAGAATGAAAGTAAGTATTATTGCAGTCTTTAGTAAGGTTTGTCTGAGGACAATGAAAGAGGCAAAAAATGAGACAGTTAAGTGCATGACTGCCTCATTTAATATGTCATTTGCTATGGAAAAAGTCCCAGATGAATGGAAGTTTGCCAGTGTAACACCAATATTCAAATAAAGTGAGAAGTTCCTGCTGGAAATTATCATCCAATTAGCTTAGTATTTGTTACTGGAAAACTTATGGAAACCATCATCCAAGACAGAATTGCAAGCTGTTTAAAGGACCACCAATCAGTAAACAATTCTCAGCATGGCTTTTGATGAAAGTCAAGCAGTTGATGTCATCTCTCTTGATTTTCAAAATGAATTCAATAAGGTTCCACATTAAAAGTTGCAAACAAAGATTAAGTGACATGATACTGTTGGAGTTATGCTTCAGTGTATAGGAAATTGGTTGATGGGCCATAAACAGAGTTATGATTAATGGTCAAACCTCAGAATGGTTAGACATGACAAGTAGTGTGCCACAAACAGTCTTAGAACTGGTATTCTTTTTCACTTATATTTTAAGATATTGATTATAGGTGGCTTTTTTTACTATCAAAATTTACAGATATTAAGGTGGGAAATAAATCTACAGATGAACTTGAATGTCTGCAGTTTCAGACTGATGAACTGGGCTCATAGGCAGCAAGTGAATTTTTATGTCAATAAGTGCAAAGTACTAAAAATGGAAAGGTAAGGTACAGTATGAATTCTGTCACTCTGCATAAGTTAAATGAGGAAAAATACTGGTTTTATAATCTCTGGTGACGTAAAAAAGTTTGCAGTTCTTAGAAGCATGAAGAAAAGTGAATAAGATTCTTGAATTCATAGTTAAGGCTTTCAGAATTAAGGAAATCATCCTTGCTCTTTACAGTTCATTGGTTTGTGCCCATCTTGAATACTGTGTTCAGTTTTGGTTGCCTCAGTTGAAAAAAGACATGGACAGAATGTAGACCGTACAGTGTCAAGCTACCAAGTAGGATTACTGGAATGAGAAACAAATCTTATGAGAGCTGACTAGATGACTTGAATCTATTTAACTTAGGAAAGAGAAGGTTATGTGGTAATATAATCCAAGATTCAAAATTATCAAAAGCTTTGATAACCTTGAATTAACAAGCTACTTAAGACTCGATCCATCTGAACTCTCTCGTAGTAATGGACAGAATGGAAAGAGAAGGTTATGTGGTAATATAATCCAAGATTCAAAATTATCAAAGGCTTTGATAACCTTGAATTAACAAGCTGCTTAAGACTCGATCCATCTGAACTCTCTCGTAGTAATGATACAAACAATGGGCAAACATATTACCTTGAATAAAGTAAAAGAATTTTTCTTCAACAGGATTGTTAAGTATTTTCATACTTGATCCCTGTGTCCTTTGTTAGTGAGGTAGCACCAGGAACAGACCGAAAAAGGACGCATTTGCTCACATCCATTCTTTAGCTGTTATTTATAATGCACCTGAACCACAGCTTGTTAACTTATGGAATGATTTACTAATTAGAGTGGTTGAAAGCAGTGCTATAGATATGTTTAAGTATAGACTTCATAAATATTTCAAGTCCACAGCTTACATTATTTATGTCTCCATAGTCATACTGACAGGTTGTAGGTTTTATCTTTAAATTATCTGTATGACTTCATACTTTTACCTTACTAATCTGTGTGTTTCTTGTATCTTCCATTATCATATTGTTGGTAGTATTTGGTAAGCAGCCACTGACTAGGGAGGTGTATTACCGGTGCTACCCGCCTGGGTATTGGGAGGGTTAGTGATGGCTGTATAGTAAGCCAGCACTTCAGTGGTTGTCAAGTTGCACTCCTTTGACCCAGGCAGCTGTCTTTTCTTTTTGCCTCACTCACACTTGGACTGCTGGTTTTCTCTCCTTGCCACAAATAACACTTGACAACAACTATCTCACAACTCATTGTTCCTAATTCTAGATTTTCCTGCATTGAGTGCTTTGCGCTAGTCCAGCTTTATGGCAAAATGGTAGGAGTAATAGATAGAAGTAGTAGGTAGGAGCTTTAGCTGGGAGCATTTGGTAGAAGTAGTAGGTTGTAACATTAGGCAGAAATATGAGGTAGGAGCCTCTGAAAAAACTGCACTAGAGTTGCCCTCTGCCAGTGGTCTGTTTAGGGTGAGTCAGTAAAGGTTAAGAAGCAGCACTGGAGATCAGCAGTTATGGAGACTCTTTTCCTGTTGCCACCCCCTTGAGGGAGTTCCCAAAGGAAATGGGCATCAGAGATATAGATAGATAGATGTAATTTTCAATTAAATAAGATTCAGACAATATACAAAATTACACGCTGATGATTTTCTATAAAATGAAGATTAATATAAAAGGTTTCATATTAGCAATGAGAAACCTTGGTGTATTTACAAAAAAAGTTGACATATTCAGTGCTGTATTCTGTGCTATATACATCGATAATCCAGTTGTTATGTTGAAGTATATGTAATTCCTGTTTTTGAGAGAGATTCTATAAATATATACAGAGACTCATGGGCATGAAGAGGAGACACCGTACAGCCAGAGCAACAAGGTTGTTTACAAAGTTTGATTGGCAGCCACCAGACCATCAGAGGGGAAATGGCAAGCATTTTAACACTCAGAGATGATAGACAAATAAGGCATTTAGGGCTAAAAAATTTTCTTTTGTTGTGAAGTAGAAGTGAATTAGCTATCACTTTAGATAAAAGTATACTGTATTTCAACAAAAATTGAATAAGGCATCAAGATGGTTAACAACTGAGGTGAAAAGAAGGATTCAACAAGTTTATTTGAACTAATTGGATTAAGGTAAGTTTATCATACAGCCAGAGACAAATTGTAAAGATATATTAAGTAGTAGTTGATAGGTAGCCAACAACCAGGGAGGTATATTACCAGTGCTACCCACCTGGTTATCAGGAGGGTTAGTAACAGCAGCTTAGTAAACCAGCACTTCAGTGGCTGTCAAGCTGCACCTCTGACCCAGGTAGCTGTCTTTTCTTCTGCCTCACCCACATGTGGACTACCGGCATTCTGTCCACAAACATACAATCTCTCCTTGTCACACATAATACTCAACAACACTTACCTCGCTCAGCTCATTCTTTGTAACTAGATTTTCCTGCACTGAGCACTCTGGGCTTGCCCTGCCTTTCAGCAAAATAGTAGGAGCATTAGGTAGAAACATTCGGTAGGAGTAGTAGGTAGAAACATTAGTTGTGAACATTAGGTAGAAGTAGTAGCTTGGAACATTAGGTAGACACATTAGATAGAAATAGTGAGTAGGAAAATTAGGTTAGAATCTATGCAAAAACTGTGTTAGAGTTACCCTGTGTCAGTGGCCTGTTAAAGGTGAGACACTGAAGGCTAAGAAGTGGCACCGGAGTTCACTATTTATGAAGACACGTATTGCCCTAGCCATCCCCATGAAGGAGTTCCAGGAGGGAACAGGCATCAGAGATATGGATAGAATAGATGCAGAGGAAGTATATGAGTAACATACCAGGAAAGGAATCTTGAGGATATGTTCTGAAATCAAGTTGAATGTATGAGGTATAGAGTGAGAATGTCTATAGGTTACTGAGATTCATAGATCATAGCTAATGATGTGAAATTGTTAATTGCCATTTTTTTTCTCCTTTTATTTTCCCGTTAATATTTTCAAGTTCATGGTGAAGTACAAATATGTTTAGCCTCATCCTATACTATGAGGTTACTCACAAAGAAGAGTTGTAATTTCTTTGATATAGTTTTTAACTTCACTCCTCTCCTGGTTTCAGCCTCATGAGAACATGCACAGAAACTGAGGCTAAACAGGCTTATGAAGCATGTCGAAGAATTTTATTACCACTGGTGGACTCTTGTGGAAAGGAAGTCCTCTGCCACAATGTATTGCAGAAGATCCTTGATTTTCATCGGGAACATCCTTCCTGGCATGTGGCACACATCATGACACACTTTGGGTTCTTGGAAGCTTTAAAAAATGAAGAGGTGTTAAGGTAGGAATAAATTGGAAGTGGTGGTGTTGATGATGATGACCATTATACCATTACTTCAAATACAATCATCATATCATCAGATTGTTTTGAAAGTGATATTGATATGAATTATGATATGAGCTTTTATTATGATAACTAGCTCTGGAAAGACATAGGCACATATTGATATTTATCTTGGCAGCTACTTGAATGAACCAGAGGATCATGAAGGTCTCTGTCCACTTCATGTTGCTGTTGAAAATGAAAACGAAAAGGTTATTGGGGCCTTAATTGCTGCTGGTGCATCATTAGATGTAGCAGACAAGAGTGGTAATACACCTATGCACATTGCTGCTTCAAAATCAGTTCCAGTTATTCAGGTTAGTACTGACATTAGAAGTGCTGATTGAAAGTAATTTGAATTTTGTCATTTTTTAGCTGTAAAAGGGGAGACATTAAGCTCAACATGTACTACATAGATTTTCAGAGTGTGAAAAAATTTATATCATCACCCTTGTCACAATATTGCATAGACTGAGTTACATGAATTTTATATAGATTAGGATTTCATGATTTTTTAGATATAAGAAATTAGTAACTGGTGGTATAGAAGATCATGAAATGCTACTATAATTTAATAAAGTAATTTATGACAGTAAAAGACCTAAGTTAGACTTTGTGAATGGTAGGGTGGGCATAAATAAAATACATAGATTCAGTTTTGCTTTCTGAATTAAAAAGTTACCAAAAGCTGAAACCCTGACTCATCAGATGAGACCATTTTTGATGAAAGGTACTAGTAGAAGCCATGATTCACATGACAAAGTGACCACTAAATAAACCAGTCAGATTCACCACACCGACCTGTCATTTCACTTCTTTGCCAAGAGTATCTTCTCTGGAGCCATGACTAATTTCTACCATCTTTTTACTTTTTCATTCACCTGACATGGCCTCAGTTGGGGCATGTTTTGCTTGGGCCATGTTGGTCACTAAAAACTCTTCTCTGATTTCCCCAAGTGTGTTTTGAGGTACTGCAATGGTAGGATGTGAAAAAAGGAAAATCATAATAAAGAAAAAATGTAAAAAAGTTAGCTGATGAGATAAAAAGATATTTGTAAGGGAGTAACAGATTCTTTCAAAAAACAGTGGTTAATGGAGTGCAAAGAGTGCCAAACATAAAGTCGAATAGAATAGTAAAGGTGGTTTATGCATGTGAATAAAAGGAAAGCAAATGAGGATCTCAGAATTAAAGTGAATGAAAATGTAAGGGTGAATAATAATGTGCTTTGAAGGAAGATAAACAAAGAGTAGAAGAGAATGATGCTTGAAGAATTAAAGCATACTTGGCAAGTCTGTGAGTTTGTTGTAACAAAATATGGAATTTGTAGGAGGTGAAGAGAGAATTTAAAGGAAATAATAGGGAGTATGGTAGAAGAGTTTGTGTTGTAGTTAGGAATAGAGATCAGGAAAGTGTGGAATAGGCATGAAGAGAAGGTGGTGAGAACATAAATGTGATAATCAAAAATGGGAAAAGCAGGGAGTTTTGATGAGCAGGTGAGTGAGACAATGAAGAATGAAGATGACTCTGCTGGTGAATGGGCTTTTTGAAACGAATGTACAGCTCTTCTTGGGATGAACCTAGTGGAGTTGAGGTCCTTTCTTTTTCCCTTAGCAGTTTGGAACAAGTACTTAACACTTAATACAAGAATACAAGTTCCGTATCACCAAGATCTCTCCCATGATACTTGACCCAAAACCCTATTACTATAGATACACCATTTCTGCCCTTTTAAAATCTAGTCATAGTCCTAATTCTGTCATTTAAAATTGGACACATTTACCCTTTATCCTTTTGAAATGCCAGGTTTGGCACTTTGGCTGGGCTCAGGGACCTTCCTAGTACATCTTGAACACCAGTTTTCCTTGGGATCAGTGCCATTTCACAGTTAGGTTGCTGCCAGCTGTCCTGACCATATAGCAGATGTTGGCTTTGCTTGGATGAAGATTTGCATCCTTCTTTCTGCCAAAACTATATCCCCTTTGTCATACTTTGTTTGTTTTCTCATTTTTTGTTGCTTGTCATATCAGGGACAGAACAATGGGTCATGAAATTTTTCATCCCTTGACCTTTATTCTACCTTTATTTTTACTTATAATTATTACTGAGTTGTTATTTATAGAGTCATTTGCATCTTAATGTAAAAAAAGAGCTGATTTGTCTATTTCAACTGAAAAATATTTCTAAGCCTAAACCAAAAGCATCTTCAACAACTGTAATTTAGCTACTCTTCTTTTTTTCTGACGTGATTAGTCTTTAGGTGAATCTTCAACTTGTAAAGCCACTCTATTCTGCTTATTCTTTTTTGTCAGCCCTCCCTTCCTTTTCCTACTGAACTTATGATATCCCCTATATTTTCCTTGTGATCTTCTGAGATCTTTCCCAGGTACAGGTGGGCAAAGATACCTTCTTCTTACCTTGTACAGCAAAGCTGTGGATCCCTCTTCCTTCTTTTGTCTTTTCTGCTTCTTGTAAACTTTTCACCTCTGTGAGACTCAGGTCTGCAAACATACAAGTTCAGCTTAATCATGGTTGCTTTATTTCTATTTTTTCACTTTTGGCACTCTTTATTTTACCTTTTCAGTCAACACAGCTATAGCTGGGTTATTCTTTTGCCCATGCCATATTGTCTACTATGTTAAGAAGTAAATGATGACATGAGTGAGTTGTGTATATTGGATGTGAGAGTGCATCTGGACTGTGTAAAATCATTATGGTTGCTTGGCATTTTTGTTGAACCACAACATAACAGTGAGTGAGGGCAATGGTGATATGCAGATGAATCTTAGTGGAACAGTGTGGTAGCAACACCAATTTACCATACACTGATGATGCTTTTCTCTTTGCTGATTCAAAAAATAAGTTGGATAGAATGGTAGTTTTCATTCATGATGTGTGAAAAAAATTGTTTGAAGTAATTGAGAGTAAGAGCAAAATTCTTATTGTTGAGAGAAATTGGCAAAGTTTATTATTAGTTTGAACAGAGAAGAGGTTGAGATTATATATAGAATTTGAAGAGTAGTTTCTCTGACCCCAAAACCAGCATTTCTTTTTTTTTTTTTTTCCCCCCTCAGTTTGGCTGCCTTTCATCGTTCTTTCAGAAATTCTTGCTTCCTTTTCAACATCTTTCTTGTATGCGCTACCCAAATATTTAGGCTGCTGCTATTCCTGATCTTATGTAGTACTCTAAACTTACATTTTGTGAAACAAACTTTTGGTTACATGTTCAGTCATATATTTGTATTTTGATTTAATGTTCAGTGAGTGTTCTATATAAGTAGACCTCTACCTGCAGTTATATTTTTCTGATGTGTTTTAGATGTGTGAATAAATTAAGAATCTTGTCTATATCAGTAATTAGAATTTTATTAAAACAGGGGTTGCATTTCAGGCCCTAAAACTGAAACATCATCCTGTTTTGAACAAGAAGAATAATGCTCAAGAAACACCTCTGCTATTAGCCGCACAGTGCAGCAAACTCGAAAACATAAAACAACTAATACAATTAGGAGCCAACATAAACCACAAGGAAGAAGTACCTGACACTGAGAACAATCAGTCATATTGGGAGAAAGTAGACAAGCTTATACTGTCAAAGGAAATCAGCTCTAAGGTAATTTTACAGCCTCATGTAAGAATCAACAAGAAATTTGAAATGATATATGTACATAGATGCATATTAAAGAAACTTGAATAACTAATTAAGATCAAACTGATACAGATTTGAATTGTTTTTAGTGTAAATATCTAACTTTTCCAACTATTTTAGGACCTGCATAAAGGTGGAAGTTTGCTGCACTGGGTCAAAACAAGGGAGCTGATGGACTTGTGCCTTGACATGGGTTGTGTTGCTGATCTCAGAAACACAATGCACCAAACTCCTTTACATGTTTTAGTAAGTTCATCAACATGTTCCTTTTAAAGATTAACACTTACAAGTACAACATTACTCACAGAGTAAATTTATGTGATTTTTCATATATAAAGAAAACAATATTTTTAACCTGTGGTTAGTGTAAGATGATTGTATGTGTTATCATTGTATGATGTACTGCTTTCCCATCTGGGGTTATTCTAGCTCTGCATCCTTACTTGACAGAGTTGAGTTGAAAGTGGCCTGACTTAACCCTCCCAAGCTAACTTCAACACTTAATCCACTTTCCCTATACTGCAATGTTGGCTCACCTTCCCTCTTATGTTGGTATTACTTTGGTGTTTGTCTTTGAGAGCTTGTATGCCCCCACCATAAACTAAACCACACAATACTTGGCAAGCAGCTAAGTCACATAATTAATGTATGGGTGTTGACAGCTCAAGGGTGGGCTGCTTTGATAACTGTTTCTCTCTGTAAACTCAGAGCTTTGGAACTCTCTACCCTCTTATGTCTTTCCAAGTAACTATGACCTAGCACTTTTTATAAGACTGTATTTTCACTTCTTCCAAAATTCGTAAATACTTTTCCTTGTATCTTCTTTCATAAAGGCCCAGCCTTGATGTGGACTTTTGTCTGTGAATGGATCCTCCGACGTAAATTAAAGAAAGATGAAACTAAGTAGTATAAAACAAAGATTCTAGGGATCAGCAGATAAGTAAAGTGTATGAATTTAAATATTTTGGTTGTACATGTAGTAGAGACGAAGTAGAGGTTAAATTATATGAAGTTCAGTTTCAAATTCAAAGAAAGGTACTGAAGTTGTACAAAAGTAAGGAAAGTAAACTTTTGATTGTGTAAAAGTATTCTGGTAGCACTGGTGCCGACCACACTTATATATGTAGAACTGAGAGCAATATGTAAAAGGTGAAAACATGCAGAGAAGTGAATTGTAAATTTAAGGGAATGCTTAGACCAAGGAGTAAGGAAATTATATGGAAATGCAATGCAGTGAAGGAGGTTGTTATTCAAAAAAAGATAGATATGGTGGATGGAAATGTAAGATTTTGACAAGAGGGGTTTTACTAGTGAGTGATATGTTTACTGTCTATGATTTCTTTGAGGTGGTTTTTGAATTTGTAACCCATATTATGCATAGCTATAGATAAAAGTATACAGTTGCTCGTTTTGTGATGAATGTTCCTTTTGATATATTAAAAGTAGTGAATCAGAGCTCTACCAGAAATATGACTTATTATTGATATGTATTTGTATCAAGCATTTTTCCTGCCTCACTGAATGTCAAATTTCTCAGGTTTTGCGGAACAGAATACAATGTATTGTCACTCTCCTGTGCCGAGGGGCAAAAGCGAACTGTGCTGATTTAGAAGGAACTACCCCACTACATCTGGCTGCTGCTCAGTGTTCAACTACTTTAGTCCAGGTGAGGGCAAGGAATTAGTGTTATCTTGCTACAGGGCTTTGCTTTTGATTCATTGTCTATTTGATCATCTTTTCTCTTTACAAAATTCTATGTAGATTGATATAGAGATATTTTGTCAATTACCATGAATTTGGGTTTATTAGAGGAAACTTCAAATTGAGTTAAATTATATCTTACTACTTTACTATAGGCAAAAATATGCTTTAACTGGGATTGAAATATGGATCTGTTTTATGTAAAAGCACTGCACAGATATGAGTTTTTGGCATTATTGTTATCATCAGTTGCTATTATTGACACCAGTAATCTCACTTGCTTGACATTATTTAAGTTTGTTACTATGCAAAACCAATACTGATATGTATTTCAGTATCATTAACAACAGCAAACATGGAATAAATTGTGTTTATATAGACTGTTTGTTCACCTTTTATGTTACTAGCAGCATGATTTTGAATTGATTTAGGACATATTGCATAACTAGATATAGTGAAGGAAATTGTAATTACCTAATTTTTTTTTTTTTTTTTTTTTTTTTTTTTCCATCAATTATGAGGCATTAAAGGCTGAATTGTGGCACTGGAGTTCACTAGTTATGAAGACTCTGTTGCTGTGGCCACCCTCTTAAGGGAGTTCCAGTTAGGAACAGGCATCAGAGATATAGATAGATAGACAGATCAGTTTGTTATTGTCACCATCTTCAACTTTCCTTTTTAGTATGCCATAATGTTGCTGCTCTCTCTCTATGCTAGAGATTTCATTTTGGCCATTGTTGTTGTGAATTGTGAGCATGTGTTCCCACCCATATAGTTTGGATCTGTGACTCGCATTTAGCTGCTGCTTCCTATAGTTTCTGTGTGGAGTCCAGCTGTTATGATATCTCCTTGAAAAGCTGAGCTATGGAATCTCTTCCTTCTTTTGTCTTTTCCTCTTCATATGACCTTTCTTCCTTTATGAGTCAGATCTACAAACACCTGTGGAGCCCTGATTAATTTCTAATTTTTTTTTTCTTTTATTTCTTTTTACTTTCACCCAAGATAGCTTCGAATGGGGGCATATTTTGCCCTTGCCATGATAGTCATAAAAAAAGGATGTCACTTGTTTGACTGTACTAAGGTTTGTTACTATACAAAACTGATACTGTGATGCATTTTAATATCAATGACATCAGTAAGCATAGGTTGCATTGTGTTTTTAGGGTCTGTTACTTCACCTTTTATGTTATTAGCACCAGTAGTTAGAATTAATCTAGGACATATTGCATTACTATACATAGTGCAGGAAATTGTAATTGGCTTTCTGTCACTGCAGCACACTAATCTAATGGCTTAGTTAACATGAAGTAAGTAATACCAATAATGGTACATTATATGGTTTCTTTTTAGTACTTGATTACCATTTCCTGCAATAGTGCAGTAGCGAGGTAGTGCCAGGAGCAATTAAAGGAAGGCCACATCTGTTCACATTCCATTCTCTATTTGTCATGTGTGATGCATCGAGACCGCAGCTTCCTATCCACAACCAGGCCCCACAGACCTTTCCATGGTTTAACCCTGATACTTCACATGCCCTGGTTCACTCCAATGACGGCACGTTGGCCCCATTGTACCACATCGTTGCAGTTCACTCTATCCCGTGTATGCCATTCACCCTCCTGCATGTTCAGGTCCCAATCACTCAGAATTTTTTTCACACCATCCTTCGATCACCAATTTGGTTTCCCCACTCTTCTTGTTCACTCCACTTCTGACACACATATCATCTTTGTCAATCTTTCCTCGATCATTCTCTCCATATGTTCAAACCATTTGATCATACTCTCTTCAGCTTTTTCAAGTGCACTCTTTTGATTACCACTCCTCTCTCTTACTCTTTCATTACTTACTTGATCAAACTAACTCACACCACATAATGTCCTCAAACATATCATTTCCAACACATCCACTCTTCTCCACACAGCTTATTTATAGCCCATGCCTCACATCAATACAGTAATGTTGGGACAACTATTCCTTCAAACATACCCATTTTGCCCACCCAGATAACATTCTCTCTTTCCACACATTTTTCAGTGCTCCCAGAACCTTCTTCTCCCTGCCCTCTCTATGAATCACTTTTGATTCCATGATTCCACTCGCTGCCATGTCCACTGCCAGGTAAGTAACAAAACATTTCATTTCCTCCAATTTTTCTCCTTTTATACCTATACCCCAACTAACCTGTCCTTCAACCAGCTTTTATTCACATTTGCTCTCAACATTCTCCTTTCATTACTCCTCCAAACTGAGTCACCAACGTCTTTAGTTTCTCACTCGAATGTGCCACCAGTGCTGTATCATCAGCAAACAACACCTGACTGGCTTCTTTGGCCCACTCATCCCCCACAGACTACATGCTCACCTCTCTCTCTAAGATTCTTACATTTACCTCCCTCACCACCCCATCCATAAACAAATTGAACAACCATGGTGATATCACACACCCTTGCTGCATACCAACTTTCACTTAGAATCATTCACTCTTCTCTCTTCCTACTCATACATATGCCTTACACTCATGATAAAAACTTCTCACTGCTTCTAGTAGCTTTCCCCTCCCCCACACTGTATATTCTTAAGACCTTCCACAAAGCATCTCAATTAACCTTATCATATACTTTCTACAGATCCATAAATACCACATACAAATCCATCTATTTTTCTAAGTATTTCTCATGTATTCTTTAAAGCAAACACCTGATCCACATATCCTCGACCGCTTCTGAAACCACACTGTTCCTCACTAATCTTCTGTTCTGCACATGCCTTCACCCGCTTATTCAAAACTCCCATACAACTTATACCTCTGTAGTTTTTACACTCACTTTTATCCTTCTTACCTTTATAATATAATAATAATGATAATATATTTTATTCAGAAAAATTGTTACATAATTTTCTAATATTAAAACTTCAAAATGATACATAAAATTATTGTGAAGAGAAAACTATTTTGTACATAGAGCTGCAAGGCAGGAATTTAGTTCATGGTAGTCTAAATTACAGAATAGGAGGCCATCTTTCATATCAATTAATTCCTTGATGAGGCAGATTTCGGCAGGTACAGTGTTTTAGTTATTCAGACATTTCAAAGATGTTTTTATGTCTGTGATTGACAAACCATGAACTTCTTCTTTGGTAATACCTAGCTTATGACAGATAGTCTTAATGTTATTAGAAAAAGGAGATCCAGAATTCTGTAAAGCATTAAGGAACAAGAATTTTATATCACTACTTGGATGACTGAGACCTTTGTTACAGAAGGATAGCATTCTGGAATAGACTATTGTTTCAAGAGCCGGCGTGGACATGAGTGCTGGGATTAGCGAGTTGTGTGTTTTGGGATCAACACCCAGAATGAGCCTTGAGCACTTCCTCCACTTACAACTAAGTTTTCGCAGGTCATTGTTTTTCAAATCCCAGAGTTCACATCCTTACAGACTCAGACACTGGCAGTTGAACAATTTACCTTGGTCCACGAGTTTAAGTGACCAAAGTCTTTTAGAAGTACATTGGGTTTTGATTTGAGTTCCTGTATTGTGTCACTAAAAGATACATGATTCCCTGAGTAGATAGTACATGTTATAAGGGAGTTTCATTCCAGAGCAAAATTATTCCAGTCGAGCTCTTATATATGGAGTTTACTTTTGACAGTTTACCATAGATACACCTCACTCAGTCGTGACACAATTTAGACAAAATTTGAAAAGAATTTATTGAAAAAGGTGAGAGGGACATGAGGTGCTGTGGAGTAGTGTACGGATACAGTAAGGTTTACAGGGAAGGGACTGGGCTTGTTTCCGTCACCCCTGAATTATGTAGTTCAGCAACTTTTATCACATCATGGGTAAACCAGAAAATTTCCAATTGATGCTTACGGAAAACCCCGGATGAGATGGATTTGAAGTGCTGATGGAGTGGGATGGAATGAAGAAAGGGCTTCTTGGGGGGATAGCAAGGTTGTCTGCATCACTTCCTGAATTATCTTTTATTTATTATGTTTCAATTTGATGTATAGTTTTTGAGACATTTTTTAGGAACTATTTATTGTTAACTGTGCAGCTTACTTTTTTCTTTCTTTGTAAATCTCCTTTAAAAATCAGCCCGTTGACAGTACATTGCTTCCTGTATACCAGTCACTCCAGTTTGCTCTGTTCCATGCGTCTTCTTACCCTCCTGCAGGTTCAGGCCCCAGACACTCAGTGCATCTTTCATTCCATCCATCCACGTCCTTGGAGTCCCCATTTTTGTTGTTCCCTTCACAACTGACCTTCTTAGTTATTTTGTCACTCACCTTTTCTATATGTCCACACCATTTCAGCACACTGTCTTAAGCTCTTCCTCACACATGCTCTTGCTATTACATATCTTTCTTGCTCTGCCATTTTGTATTTGAGCAAACCTTCTGTTACATTTCAGTACCATCTACTCTCTTCTCTACTTTTTCAAGAAGGGCTCATGCCTCACATCAGTACAACAACATACCCATCTTTGTCCTCATATACAGTGACCTTTGTTTTTCCATATATCAGTGTACACAGGACCTTAGTTCCCCCACCCATTGTATGGTTACTTCTGCTCTCGTCGTTCCATCTGCTGCCATATCTACACCCAGATATCTAAAACATAACTCTTCCTGTAGGTTCTTTCCATTCAAACTCACTCCTAATAACCTGCCTCTCTCCGCTGCTGAACTTGATAATATACTTTTATTCATATTAATTCTCTGCTTTTTTCTTTCACACACCTTCCCAAACTCAGAAGCTAGCCTCTTTGGTTTCTTATTTGAATCTGCCACCAGGGTACTGCCATCCACAAAAAGTGTTTTGATTCACCTCAGAGATCCTCCCACCTACAACAGATTGCAGACCTGCCTATCTCTTCAGCATCCTTTCTTTCTGCTCCCTCACCATCTTATCTAGAAACAAGTTAGACAGTCATTATGACATTATACATCATTTTGCAGATCAACCTTCACCTGGAGCTGCTCACCCCCTCTCATATGCACATCCCTTGCTTTCCTGATTAAAACTCCTTATTTCTTGTGATGGCTTTACCCCCACATCATATATTCATAACACCTTGTACAAACCACCTCTGTCAACACCCTGTCAAAGACTTACTTCAACTCCATTAATGTTACACAGACTTTTCTGTTTGTCTGGTTATCTCCTGCACAAAGTCTTCAAAACAAAGTTCTGGTATATATATATATATATATATATATATATATATATATTTATTATCCCAGGGGATAGGGGAGAAAGAATACTTCCCACGTATTCCCTGCGTGTCGTAAGAGGCGACTAAAAGGGGA
>JAYMFT010050447.1:0-15266 GCA_038088735.1 Panulirus argus
ACCAAATTGGAGGTGGAAGGATGGAGTGAAAGGGATTTTGAGCGGTCGGGGCCTGAACATGCAGGAGGGTGAAAGTCCTGCACGGAATAGAGTGAAATGACACGATGTGGTATACTGGGGTCGACGTGCTGTCAATGGACTGAATCGGGGCATGTGGGGTCGACATGTTGTCAGTGGACTGAACCAGGGCATGTGAAACGTCTGAGGTAAACCATGGAAAGGTCTGTGGGGCCTGGATCTGGAAAGGGAGCTGTGGTTTCCTTTTCCAGGAATTCCCGCAGATGCAAGACTGCTTTACTTACATAGGAGGAAAATAATGGAGAATCAGGCATTGACAGATGTCAAAGCCAATATCAAACATACAGTCCTGCTTACATACATCTTTGTGACAGTCTAGAGGCAAGTCGAGTTTGGTGTTGATGACGGTGGTAAGAATTAGTTACTTCCCTTTCTTTCCAGATTCATATATCTTAGCAATATGGCAAGGTAATCATTCTAATGTTGCCCACGTCAGAGTAGCAATATTCACTTATGATGGAACCGGGAGTTAAAACTTGAACAAATGATTGTAATAATAATATTCTAAAGTTTCATTTACTTTTATCCACAACAAAAATTTACAGAATGATTTTCACGATAATCAGTTTAGTTTAATAAGAAAATTCTATTTTGAAGAGAAGAGGAACGCTCTTCACGATGCAGTGAGGCGCTAGTTTCACCATAGCATCAGTTCCAACTGGCGTCGCATAAATTGACATCAAAGGATAATCTTCTTTTTCATGATTTCCAGGTTTAATCTAATTGATAATCCTTTCTATTTATCTGATAGCATTTGGAATGATATCATCTCTTGTTCTAAAGCTAAAGATAATTAGCAGCTATGAATATAATGCTCAAATGAAACCTTTCCTTCCAGACAACACATCTTACATCTGGCGTCATGTTGGAAGAGGATGACGACATATATGTCTTGTAAACAAATACTTGCAGTTGTGATAGTACTCGGTTGACCTTTCGCTAACGGTGGATACTAGGCCGATAATCTGCCCTCTGTCCTCAGCTTCACCCACCCTGACGGCACGGTGCACGAGATGACCTACGTGGCCGACGAGCACGGCTTCCGTCCGTCGTCAGACATGCTGCCCGTCGCCCCCGTCAATCCGCACCCCATCCCTCCACACGCCCTCGAGCAGATAGAGAAGGCCAAGCGTGAGGAGCAGGAGGCAGCTGCTGCAGGATACGAAGCGCGAGAGTCTGTTGCTCCGCCCCAGCAACGTGGCCAGTACCAGCAGGTGAGGGCACGTACCGGCATGTTATCCGACTTTCCCACCGGTCAAATATTCGGCAGAAAATCCATTTCTGGACGTCCAGGTTAGCAAAGATTCCAGCAGGTTTATCAGTTTCAGTACATTCCAGTAGGTACATAGTTTCCAGCAATACTCTTGACGATGAGGGATTCATAAATCACGTTTTGATTGACAGGTAACCATGTGAATTCTTCTGTTATAAACTTATAACGTTGCCAGCACGCCATAATGTCGTATCGTCATGCCCAAGGGTCGTAGTGCAAGGGAGTGTATGGGAAGGATAGATAAGAGGTCACCTGATGGCCCAGAATGAAGTTATCTGTCTTGACATCCTAAAAGAAAGTAGGAGAAACAGGATAACAAAGCAGACAGTACCTCCCAACCCACCTCTCCTTGCGGCTCAACGGCCGCCAGGAAAGTGGAAGGAAAGAAAAACATACCATGCTGTACGGGGGAAGATACTGCCATGAAAATTTTCTAGGAAAGTATGGACCGGAAATAGTTCCTTATTACTATGACAACATCTGCTATGTGGCTGGAGACTGGAAAAGTAAGGCAGAATTAGATGTAAATTTGATATCTTTACTGATATTGGACACAAGTGAAATATTTGTTTAGTCTTCATTTAAAAAGTATCTATAATCTTTGTATTTACTGCATCGTGAGGTAGCTTACTCCAGTGATCCAACACTGTTGCCCACATTGCTATTACTTTTCTCTCATTTTAGAATTCATATCATAACTTTTGGTCATTAGATCTATGTCTAAACCAAAGAAAGATTCGTATGATATCTTGTGAAAAATACCTAATATCTTAAAACTTCCATCAGTTTTCCTCCCGTTGTTCTGCTTTTGTTTTGTTTTATATTGTTTGAGTTTTTCCTCATATTATTTCTGTGTGAGAGATTAGTTTAGTTGTTCTGCTTTGAATTCGCTCAAGTTTCTCTTCACCTATAACTAGGTATGATGACCAGAACTGCACGGCGTACTCCATATGAGGTCTAACTAGGGCATTGTAAAGGGCGAGTATCGTATCCTTAAATCTGTAGTTTACATATCCAGCTATGAAACCTAACTTCCTGTTGGCTTTACTATATGTGGGCCGTTTTGATACCTGCTTCTTTCCCTACACGTCGAAGCTCTGGAACACTCTACCTTCTCATGTCTTTCCCAATAGCTATGACGTGGCATATTCTAAAAGACAAGTTTTTCATTTCCCCCCAAAATTCGTAAACACTTTCCCTTGTCTCTTCTTTTTCCCTTTTATATTTCAATCAAGGCCCGGCGTTGATATGGACTTTCGTCCGTGACTGGAGCCTCCAACTTAAAACAAACAAACAAAAAAATGGAGCTGGTCATTGTTTACCATACTTAAGGTCATTGCTGATAATCACCGCAAAAGGTTCTTGTCTCTCAGCTTATAGTGCAGGGTTCCCAAGTATTTTGTATTCGTGATTTATATTTTGGCAGCATTGTGCCTTAAATTGCATTTGCCAATACTGAATCCCATTTACCGCATTTCTGTCCACTCTATCAGTTTATCGAAATCCATCTGAATCTTCGAGCAGGGATCGTATGAGCTGGTTGTCTTTCCTAATTTCCTGTCGTTGCCAAATTTTGCGATGTTGCTGGTGAGCCCTGTCTCTAGGTCAATGATGTATGTGTTGAACAGCCTAAGTGCCAGGACTGAGTCTTGTGGAACTCCACTAGACGCGTGCAGCCAGTCAGATGCTTCCCCATTCAGTAACGCTCTGTTTCCCCTTGTGAGGGCCAGTTCATTATCCACGAGCAGATTTCATCTCCTGTACCTTGAGCTTTAGCTTTATCTGGCATATTTCTTTGTCGAATGCTTTGAGAAAGTCCAAGAATGTGATACTGTAGGATACTTTGCTGTTCCAGTTGTTATATATATGACTAACGAATTCTATCAGATTTTTTTTATGCATGATCTTTTAGTCTGGACACTAAGTTCATGAAACGATGCAGAACAAATATACAACGATAACAGTGACTGAACAATCTGGATGGTTCGTGCAGCAGTAAGACATGCACCTCTCAAATGTGGCAAAGAATGGGGACTTCAGTCTTTAAACCATAGACTGTTACTGGTCTGTTTTCTTCTTGGAATATGACGATTTTGACATTATTTTTTTGTAACGCTTTACCTGGAGCCTTGGTTAAGGTAATGGGCGTGATTTCGAAGCACATTTTCTGTCTTATTCTTTTTGAAAATTGGTGTGACTTTAGCTGGCTTCCAGTTGTCCGGCACTTGCCCATCCGCAATGTTTTGTTGAATATTCTGGTGAACGGAAAAGCTTTTTGCCAGCTAAGTTTCTTCAGCATTCTGGTGTAGGTCGTCTGGACCAACTGGTTTGTTCGCATAAAATTTGTCTAGATCAGGGGTAGGCAACCTACGGCCCATGGGCCAGATCCGGCCAGCGAGCAAATATTGGGATACTATGCTTATCCGATCCGCGTACGATTCTTCCTTATTCTGAGTGTTTCACGTGACTACATAGGTGGATCATACATAGCGTCTTGTTACACCGGCCCCAGGTTCTGCTTGGTTCCAAACCAAGCACCAAAAGTGAAGGAAATACTGGTGTATATACGAATGACGGGAAGGCGGACTTCCTTATTAATGTGTACAAGAAATTAGATCCTCTCCTTGCGTGCGCAGGTTTTCAGGTGGGATCGTTCAAATTTGTAAAGCGCAACAGCGTCACTCTGTTTGAACAGGAATTCCTCGCTAAACATCTGCTCGAAGAAGAGAAATATAATTCATTCTAGTAAGGTATGTATTTTCTCACCCCATTTATGGTTTAATTCAGTGGATAGGCAAGTGACTTGCAATGAATATTGCAGACTAATCACCCCTTTCCTACGTCCGCCGAAGAGTTATGCTTCCTTAGATTTGGTGGTTAAAAGGCATGCGAGGGTGACACTTCACATGTGTCACGTAACTTCCCGACCTCTTGCAACAACGGGATATCATGTAAACCACATATTTACACGTTAAAATTTGACAAAAAGAAAATTTTTAATTTTACGAAGTGTCTGCTGCACCGGTACCCGTTTCGATTGTGCAACAATCATCCTCTATAAATCAAATCTGAAGATGAACTGAATTCAAAGCATCGCATGGCGGTAAAAAAAAAAAAAGAGCAAAGTTCCAAACAAAAGAAGTGTTAAAATAAAGACGTTACAATCGGTGAAAACAATGGGGGCAAATAAGAAGCACAAAAAACAAAATCAACGTTACACATCAAAATGAAAGGGTCAAATTTACACGAAAAAGTTGTTTTCTTTAAGAAACGGCTTTTCTTTATCAATTTGAATAGCTTCTTTGATCTTCAGATGGGGCGGAGTCCAGAACTGTGAAAGAATCCTTCGAACAAGCGTTCTTGCATTCATCTGAACTCTGAAGCTGTTTGAAAACGTTAGAGCTCCTGTCCGCCAATGAATGCTCTCGAACACGTGTTTGAAATAGGGCAGGTTTCACCGACATAACAGGCACTACAGCCGGCGCAGGAAAACATGTAAACAACACGCGAACGGAGTTTCTTTGGGATAGGATCCTTCACGCTAAACATATCACATTTGCTACGATACTTGTTGAATAACTCGCCTTTCGAAATGAAATCGAAGAAAAGATTTCCAATGGCAATGAATGCAAAACGCAGGAAGGTAGACGCTGAGCGCCGAAAATTCCAAGACACTTGGTACTGCTTCTTCATCGAGCACGCTGGGAAACCAGTCTGTCTCATTTGCCTGGAAAATGTTGCTGTGAAGGTGGCAAATATCAGGCGACATTACGAGACCCGCCTTAGTGGAAATATTAATATATTTAAAGGGCAAGCAAGAAAAGACGAAATTGAGCGACTGAAGGCTAGTTTTGGAAGACAAACGTCAATTTTTGCCAAGAAATTCAGTGAACATGACGGAAATACTCCTGCCAGCTACGAAGTCGCAAAGAGTATTGCAGAAAAGATGAAGCCTTTTACAGATGCAGAATTTATCAAATAATGTTTACTGGCTGTGGTGGATATTGTTTGTCTTGAAAAGAAATCTTGATTTGCATCTATCAGCCTGTCTGGAAGAACGATCACACGGCGAGTTGAAGAAATGTCAGATGTCAAAAGTCGCCTAAGGGATTTCTGCAACGAATTGCAATTTGTTTTCAGTTGCGGGTGATGAGAGCACACACTTGAGAGACACTGCTTAACTTGCAGTGTTTGTGCTAGGAGTGACCTAAACTTTTCAAGTTTTTAAGAATCTGTTCAATTAATTCCTATGAAGGACACGGTTACAGAAGACATCTTTGAAGCTTTGCTGAAAATGTCAGAAATGAAACTTCGATGCGTCGAAGTTAATTGGCATCACGACTGATGGTGCACCAGCAATGGTGGGGAAAGAAAAAGGCATCATCGCATGGCTGCAAGGATAAATGAAAAACCTTGGAATGGCACAGAAACTGGTTGAAATTCATTGCATTGTCCATCACGAGGCATTATGTGCCAAGTCTTTGAAATTATAGGATGTCATGGACATTGCAATGAATCTGATCCTGTATCGTGGACTGAATCATCGCCATTTCCAGCATTGTTTGTTGGATACGAATAGGGGGACCTGGATTATTTCTGCAATGTACGCTGGCTCAGCCGAGGGGTCAATGCTGAAAAGAGTATTTGCATTGCACGAAGAGGTGGCAATATTCCTTGAAGCAAAAATGAAGATGCTTCACATTTTCGTGATCCTGATTGGCTTGCAGCCTTGGCATTTCTTGTGGACATTACTTCTCAGCTAAATAACTTGAATTTACAACTTCAAGGAATAAAATCAGCTGATGCATGAGACTGTATAGTCATATTGTGGCCTTTGAAAGAAAACTGCAATTGTGGGAATACCAGGTTCAAAAAGGAAATTGCGCACATTTTCCCACTTTTCAAAAAAGTAAAGCACAAGAGCTAGGCATTTTTGTGAATATTTTCCAGGAATTGAGAAGTTTTCATCTCGTTCTGCTGATTTTCGCTTGCATGCAAATGAGTTCAAGCTGTTTGCTACTCCGTTTGATGTGGAAGTGGACACTGCATCAGAATTTTTTCAATTGGAATTCACTGAGATGCAGTGTGACAAAATACTGAGATTTGAATTCTGTTCTGAAGATGTGTCAGCGCTTGAATTCTATAGAAACTGTATCCATCCAAGTGGGAAGAATCCTAACTTAGTGGACCATGCAAGAAAGATGGCATCAGTGTCTGGCAGCACTCACCTGTGTGGGCAATTATTTTCAGAAATGAAACACACGAAGAACCGTCTGAGAATAAGACTGACTGATGCCCATCTGGATGATGTCTTGCTCTTGGCATCAACAAGTCTGACATCCAATATCGAGAAGCTTTCAAGCAACGAAGAACATCAAGTTTCACATTGATTCCTCGAATGTTTGCTTAGAATTAGTTGATTTTGTTTTTAATCGTACTTAATTTACCACCATTTAATGCATCATGTTGACGCATTTCATGTTTTAAAGATGTCTTTTCAATCGATTCAAAAGGTGCCTTGATTGAAATAAAATTGCTACTGGATTGAGTTCTTTGATTACTAATTTGCAACTTGGTGAAGCACAAATAATATTCTAGCATGCGTTATTCATTGATTTGAGACAAAATATAAGCAGATGTATTTAAATGGATAATTCCCATTTTTCAAGTTTTTTATGGCCTTTATCTGGCAACCGTCCACTCATTAATACGCGGTGCGGCCCTAGAGAGGCCAAAAGGTAGCATTCAGTATCGTTGATTTCCAATTTTTCAACTTAAGTTCCCGGAAATACGTTTTGTGCGTGTGGTATATTAGACTGTTCCCAAGGGTCATGCAGTCGTCCTAATGGATCAGACCGCCGTGCTCAAGCGTTGGTATTGATTATTACCATATACAGTGTTGGTAGTGATTATTATCAAACGCGTTGTTGGTATTGATTATCATCATCGCAGTGTTGGTATTGATTATTATCATAGGCAGTGTTGGTATTGATGATTATCATACGCAGTTTTGGTATTCATTACTATCATACGCAGCGTTGGTAGTGATTACTATCATACGCAGTGTTGGTATGGATTATCATCATACGCAGTGTTGGTATTGACTATTATCGTACCCAGTGTTGGTAGTGATTATTATCATACGAAATGTTGGTATTATTATCGTACGCAGTAATGATAGTGATTATCATACGCAGTGTTGGTATTGAATTTTGTCATACGCAGTGTTGGCATTGATTATTATCGTACGCAGTGTTGGTAGTGATTATTATACACAGTGTTGGTATTGATCATTATCATACGCAGTGTTGGCATTGATTATTATCGTACGCATGGTTGGTATTGATAATCATCGTCGACAGTATTGGTAGTGATTATTATCATACACAGTGTTGGTATTGATTATTATCGTACGCAGCGTTGGTAGTGATTATTATAATATGCAGTGTTGGTAGTGATTATTAACATACGCAGTGTTGGTAATGATTATTATCATAAACAGTGTTGGTAGTTATCATTATCATGCGCAGTTTTGGTATTGACGATTATCATACGCAGTGTTGGAATTGATTATTCTCATACGCGGTTATGATAGTGATTATTATCATACGCTGTGTTGTTATTGATTATTATCATACTCAGTGTTGGTAGTGATTATTATCGTATGCAGTGTTGGTAGTGATTATTATCATACGCAGTGTTGGTAGGATTATCATCATACGCAGTGTTGGTACTGATTATTATCGTAGGCAGTGTTGGTAGTGATTATCATACACAGAGTTATTATTATTATCATACGCAGTGTTGGTATTGATTATCATCGTACTCAGTGTTGGTAGTGATGATTAACATACGCACTTTTGGTATTCATTACTATCATACGCAGTGTTGGTATTGATTATTATCGTACGCAGTGTTGGTATTGATTATTATTGCACGCAGTGTTGGTAGTGGTTATCAATATACACAGTGTTGGTATTGATTACTATCGTAGGAAGTGTTGGTAGTGATTATTATCATACGCAGTGTTGGTATTGATTATTACCTTTCGCAGGGTTGGTCGTGATTATCATCATACGCAGTGTTGGTATTGATGATTATCATACTCAATGTTCGTATTGATTATAATCATACGCAGGGTTGGTAGTGATTATTATCATACATAGTGCTGTTATTAATTATTGTCATACGCAGTGTTGCTATTAATTATCATCATACCCAGTGTTGGTAGTGATTATTATCATACGCAATGTTGGTCTTGATTGTTATCATACGCAGTGTTGGTATTTATTATCATCATGTGCTGCTGGTGATGATTATCATCGTACGCTGTGTTGGTAGTGATTATCATCATACGCAGTGTTGGTAGTGATTATTTTCACACGCAGTGTTGGTAGTGATTATTATCATACTCATTGTTGGTATTGATTATTATCATACGCAGTGTTGGTATTGACTTTTATCAAACGCAGTGTTGGTATCGATTATCATCTTACGCAGTGTTGGTATTGATGATTATCACACTCATTGTTGGTACTGATGATTATCGTACTCAATGTTGGTATTGATTATTATGATACGCAGTGTTGGTATCAGAACTTAAGAAGTGAGGACACTGCAAGAGGTCCATTGGCCCATGCTAGGCAGGGCCTGAGTCTGTCCACCCTACAACCAACTGACTGATCCCGTAAATACATACAACCTTCGTTTAAAGCTACATACTGTACCTGGCAACTTATTCTATAAAAACACTACCCTATTACCGAACCCATATTTACCCACATCCGACTTGATTCTATTTTTTTTTCTGATTTAAATCAATTATTTCTTGTGTAAATTCAGCCGTTTTAGCCTATTTTCATGTTTGTTACTCTGTACTCTCTCTAAACAATCTATATCAACTGCATAGTATGGAGCCCAAAACTGTACCGCATAATCAAAGTGTGGTCTCACCAACGCAAGATAAAGCTGCAATAAATCTCTACGAGTTTTATTGCTAACATTCGTATTTACTGAACCCTAACATCCTCTTAACCTAATTACGCACTGTAATACATTGTTGCCAAGGCTTAAGATCTTTGCTCACCAGTACTCCTAAATCTCTTTTGCATTCTGTCTTACCAATAGTAATATTGTCCAGTTTGTAATTAGTGTTATTGTCTTTACCCACACAAAGTGTTTTGCATTCATCTATATTGAATTCTATTTTCCATGTACCCGCCCACTCTGATAATCTGTCCAAGTCCCTCTGCAGTTTCACTGAATCTTCATCCGAGTTTATCACGGCCCCTATTTTTGTGTCATCGGCAAATTTACTTAAGTCGCTGGTTATTCCCATATCCAAATCGTTAATATATATACCGAACAAGAGCGGTCCCAAGACTGACCCCTGAGGAACACCCCTGGCTACATTGCCCCAGTCCGATGTAACTCCGTCGATGTATACCCTCTGTTCTCTGTCAGTGAGTCACGCTCTAATCCAGTTGAATACACAAACCCCGATGCCGTGTGCCACTATCTTTCTTAGCAGACGCTCATGAGGTACTCTGTCAAAAGCCTTGCTTAAGTCCAAGTATACAATATCATAACTCTTTCCCTGATCAACAGTTTCACTTACTTTGTTAAAGTTGTAGAGAAGGTTACTGAGATATGACTTCCCTTTTGCAAATCCATGTTGGTATTGATGACTATCATAAGCAATGTTGGTATTGATTATTATCATAAGCGGTGTTGGTATTGTGATTATCATACGCACTGTTGGTATTTTGATTATCATTCGTATTGTTGATAATTTGATTGTCATACGCAGTGATGGTACCTTGGTCATCATACGCCGTGTTGATATTTTGATTAATTCTATAAAACGACTCTTGTGTTGGACCGTCTCCTCCAGTGTGGGATGCAGACTACAGACCAACTAATGTAAGACTTGCAATATCTCTGAGATATCGCGAACAATATCTCTCAACAGTTACGTTCCATTTGAAAGGTCTTCAACTGAGAGATGAGTTTAATTCACTGACAGGCAAACCAACCGGAGATAAGGGATCGTAATCTGTGTAAAAAAGGATAGTAAAACATTTAATCCGCCTCCTCCGGCAGCTGGGGTCAGATCCCGACGAAGCCATTAGCAGGTGATAGCATAGGGGCGCTCCGGGGCGTTGCTGGGCAAGGGTTAGTGACGCAGATCGCGTTGGGGTTCATCCCGGAGTAAACACATCTGACGTAAACTCGACTGGGTGTTTACTGTTTACGCTTTGAGGGATTAGGATTAATACAGATGAGGTTCGACATCATACGCTTGAGATGGATATTCTGCAGCTATGATTACATTTTCATTTGTAGAACAGTCGTAAATGTTCGTGACGAACGTATTGCCTAGGTCAAAGCAAATGAGATCCAGATAGATTTCGTTACCGGGCCTGAGAAATTGTCACCGAAATACCAGGTGTTGCAAGCCAGATGTTGAATGCGTCCAGCAATGGAACAGAATCTATCGGGCTGGTTCTTGCCAGCTCAGTTCGTCGGTATTGTCCAGTCGGACAACTCACTAGAACGTGCTTCAGTAACCCAGTACTAACCAAACCAGTACTAACCACTTAAGTTACTTAGTTCTACTCAGTTGACTAATCACGTACTAAAATGTGAAATAATTAGCACTACCGCGTTCATTAACTCAATACTGTCCAGGTAATTACTGAGTTCTACCTGGTTTAGTAACACAGTGCTACCAAGCTCAATAGCCCAGTACTCCCTGCTTCAGTAACCCAGTACTAACTGGTTCAGTAACCCAATACTACCTGATTTAGTAACCCAGTATTACCTGGCTCAGTAACCCAGTACTCCCTGATTTAGTAATACAGTACTCCCTGGTTCAGTAACCCAGTACTACCTGGTTCAGTAATCCAGTACTCCCTGGTTCAGTAAACCAGTATCAACTGGTTCATTAACCCAGTACCACCCGGTTCAGTAACCCAGTACTACCTAGCTCAGTAACCAAGTACTACCTGGTTCAGTAACCCAGTACTACCTGATTTAGTAACCCAGTAGTACCTGAATAAGTAACCCAGTACTATCTGGTTCAGTAACCCAGTACTACCTGGTTCAGTAACCCAGTACTCCCTGGTTTAGCAATCCAATACTCCCTGGTTCAGTAACCCAGTACTACGTGATTCAGTAATCCAGTACTCCCTGGTTCAGTAATCCAGTATTAACTGGTTCAGTAAACCAGTGCTACTTGGTTCAGTAGCCCAGTACTACCTGGTTCAGTAACCCAGTACTACCTGGTTCTGTAACCCAGTACTACCTGGTTCAGTAACCCAGTACAACCTGATTTAGTAACCCAGTACTACCTGGTTGAGTAACCCAGTTCTACCTGATTTAGTAACCCAGTACTACCTGGTTCAGTAACCCAGTACTCCCTGGTTTAGCAATCCAGTACTCCCTGGTTCAGTAACTCAGTACTACGTGGCTCAGTAATCCAGTACTCCCTAGTTCAGTAAACCAGTACTACCTGGTTCAGTAACCCAGTACTACCTGGTTCAGTAACCCAGTAATACCTGGTTCAGTAACCAAATAATACCTTGTTCAGCAACCCAGTACTACCTGATTTAGTAAGACAGTGCTACCTGTTTCAGTAACCCAGTACTACCTGATTCAGTAACCCATTACTACCTGGTTCAGTAACCCAGTACTACCTGGTTCAGTAACCCAGTACTACCTGGTTCAGTAACGCAGTGCTACCTGGTTCAGTAACCCAGTACTCCCTGGTTCAGTAATTCAGTACTACCTGGTTCAGCAACCCAGTACAACCTGGTTCAGTAACCCAGTACTACCTGGTTCAGTAACCCAGTACTACCTGGTTCAGTAACCCAGTACTACCTGATTTAGTAACCCAGTACTACCTGGCTCAGTAACCCAGTACTACCTGTTTCAGTAACCCGGTACTACCTGGTTCAGCAACCCAGTTCTACCTGGATCAGTAACCCAGTACTCCCTGGTTTAGCAATCCAGTACTCCCTGTTTCAGTAACTCAGTACTACGTGGCTCAGTAATCCAGTACTCCCTGGTTCAGTAATCCAGTATCAACTGGTTCTGTAACCCAGTACTACCTGATTTAGTAACCCAGTACTACCTGGTTCAGTAACCAAATACTACCTTGTTCAGCAACCCAGTACTACCTGATTTAGTAACACAGTGCTACCTGGTTCAGTAACCCAGAACTACCTGGTTCAGTAACCCAGTACTACCTGGTTCAGTAACGCAGTACTACCTGGTTCAGTAACCCAGTACTACCTGGTTCAGTAACGCAGTACTACCTGGTTCAGTAACCCAGTACTCCCTGGTTCAGTAATCCAGTACTACCTGGTTCAGTAAGAAAGTAGTACCTGGTTCAATAACCCCGTACTACCTGGTTCAGTAATCCAGTACTCCCTGGTTCAGTAACCTAGAGCTACCTGATTTAGTTTCCCAGAACTCCCTGGTTCAGCAACCCGGTACTCCCTGGTTCAGCAATCCAGTACTACCTGGTTCAGTAACTCAGTACTACCTGGTTCATTAACCCAGTACTACCTGGTACGATAGCCAAGTACTATCTGAGTTCATATCGCAGCACTACCTGGTTTAGAAACCCAGTAAATGGGTGAGGAGGATCGCATCTACTGAGTGAGGATGATCAGATTATCTGAGTGAGGAGGACCACATCAACTGAGAGGAGGATTGCATCAACTGTGAGGAGGATTACATCATGTGAATGAGGAGGATCCCATCAACTGAGTGAGAAGAATTGCATTAACTGAGTGACAATGATTGCATTAACATAGTGAGGATGATCACATCAATTGAGTGAGGATGATCGCATCAACTCAGTTAGGAGGATCGCATAAACTGAGAAGAAGATTGCATGAGCTGAGTGAGGAAGGTCGCATACACTGAGGGGAGGATCACATCAACTGAGTGAGGAGGATCGCATCAACTCACAAGCATGCCGAGACAGACCTCTAAATCAGTCTGATTCACAGTTGATGCGACGCAGCAAAAGTAACGAACGGTTCTGATGAGTGGACACATGAAAGATGGCCATCGATACACGTAATATGCAACCAGAAATAAGCTGCAGGAATCTTTGTGTGTATGTGTGTGTGTGTGTGTGTGTGTGTGTGTGTGTGTGTGTGTGTGTGTGAGGGATTTAGGGATCGACATTCTACTTTACCTGTGGTCAGAGCCCCACCTTTTAAAACTTGTAAGCGAGATGAACTGTCTGCAGATAGATATTAGAATCGCTTTCACAGACCTGGATAAGGCAACACTCAGCAAGCTGTTCATACCGAAGTAAGGCCAAAACTAGATAAAACGTCAGGAATAGATAGCGTCAGGAATAGACAAACAACGGTGTTGAGTGATGGGAGGAGGATGATGTCTGTGAAAGAGAAACGAGAGGTGTATGGGCGTTACGTACGGGGCAGGATTGCAAGTGATTACGAGAAGTACAAAAGAAAGCGGCTGCGTGTCAAGATGAAGATGCAGGGGCTGAAAAAGAGGCCGAATGAGAGGTGGGGTGAGCAAGTACCATCAAACTTTAGGGGGAGTAAGAAAATGCTTTGAAAGGAGGTAATCGTATGAGAAAGACAAGATGAATTGGATCATCGGTAAAGGGGACAAACGGATAGGTGATAACAGGCAGAGATGAGGTGAAGAGTAAGAACTCTGAAGAACTGTTAAATGTCTGATGACAGGCTGGCAGATGGAAGGTGGTATGGGAAGAGAGAAAGGCATTGCGAGTGGTTTGGTGGAAAGAGAAGTGGTGAAAACCTGGCATAAGAAGTAATGTGGCAAGAGAATGCGGATGGTATTGCAGTTGAATTTCTCAAGAAAGAAGGTGACTATGTTGTTGATTAGCTAGATAGAATTCTCATTGTATGTGTAGATCATAGTGAGGTGCTTGAGGATTGGTAGAAAGCCTTATAGCGCCACTGTATAAGGGTAAAGGGGAACAAAAGCTATTAGTAGCAGTGAGAAATTTTAATCCAGAGAGTTAGGTATGTATGCGAATAGGTAGAGAGGAGGGTGGCTGGTTCGAGGTAAAGGTAGTTCTGCGGCAAAGATGTGTGATGACCCCATGGCTGTTTGATCTGTTTATGTATGTGATAGTGGCGCAAGGGAATGCAGGGGTCTTGAATAGGGGAGGTCTGCTGTCTGGTATCAAGGGTAGCGTGCTCTCGGAGGCGAGTCCGTTGATTGCTGATGATACGGCTCTGGTTGCAGATTCGAGTAATTAATTGCAGAAGTTGGTGTGTGAATTTGGGTGAGTGCATGAAAGGTGAATGTTGAGAGTGAATATGGAAAGAGACAGGCTAATTGGAATGTGAGTTTGAAAAGAGTAATCCTGAAGGAATTTGCTTGGCAGCTGAAGTGAACCATAGGGTGGGTAATGGGCTAAAGTTTTAGACGCATTGAGGAGTGTGTAAAAGTAAGGTAATTGTTTGTGAAGGCAAAGATGGGCATGTGTGATGAAACAGTAGTCCCGATATCGTTGTATGAACACGTGACGTAGGCTCTAAATGAAACAGTAAGGAGAAAGGTGGATGTGTTGGTACAGAATGTATGACGACAATACGTGGTGTAAGGAGGGTTTGTCAAGTAAGAAATGATAAGGTAAGAAATATGTATGGTAATAAGAAGAGTTGAAGAAGGTCTGCTGAAATGATTTGGACATAAGTATGGGGAGAATGAGTGAGGAGAGGTTGGACAGAATATCTCAGTGGGGTATACAAAATCTTGTTAAGTTTAATGCCTTCAAGACCCAGTTTCTACCAGTCTCTCTAACGAAAATTTCTTAAAACTCTCGTCTCTCCTCTGACGGTTCTGTAATTCCACCTCTTGACTCAATGAACATACTTGGTATTACTGTAACATC
>JAYMFT010050469.1:0-15265 GCA_038088735.1 Panulirus argus
CTTCGTCTGTTTCCTGGCGCTACCTCGCTGACGCGGGAAACAGCGATCAAGTATAATAAATAAAATAAATAAATAAAATATATATATATATATATATATATACTTTTTCATACTTGATCGCCATTTCCTGCGTTAGCGAGGTAGCGTCAGGAAGACAAGAAGAAAGGCTTCATCCGCTCACATCCATTCTCTAGCTCTCATGCGGAATGCACCGAAATCATTGCTTCCTCTCCGTAATCAGGCGCCATAGTCCTTATCATGGCTGATCCCAGACGTTATATGCACTGGTTCAGTCCACTGAAAGTCCATTGACCCCAGTAAACCACATCGTTCCAATTCACTCTGTCCCGTGCACGCCTTTCAACTTCATACATGTTCAGACCCCGATCGCCCAAAATCTTTTCTACTCTATCCTTCCATCTCCAATTTGGCCTCCCCGTTCTCCTTGTTCCCTCCATTTCTAACACATATATCCTCTTTGTCAACCTTTCCTGACTCATTCTCTCCATATGTTCAAACCATTTCAGCATCCCCTCTTTAGCTCTCTCGACTACACTATTTTACACATCTCTCTTGCCCTTTCATTACTTACTCGATCAAATCACCTCACACCACATTATATACTCAAACGTTTCATTTCCAAGGCAACCACTCACCTCTGTACAGCCTTATCTATAGCCCATGCCTCGCATCCGTATCATATTGTTGGAACTGCCGTTCTTTCATATAAACCCATTTTTACTTTCCCAAATAGCGCTCTTTCTTTACGCACATTTTTCAGCGCTCCCAGAACCTTCTCCCCTTCCATCACCTTATGACTCACTTCCGCCTCCATAGTTCCAAATGCTGCAATATCCACATCCAGGTATCTAAAACACTTCACTTCCTCCACTTTTTCTCCATTCAAACTCACACCCCAACTAACCTGCCCCTCAACCCTGCTAAACCTAATATCTTTTATTCATATAAATCAACTCTCAACTTTCTCTTTTCCCACAGTCTTACAAACTCATTGACCAACTTCTGCAGTTCCTCACTCTAATCTGTCACCAGTACTGTGTCATCAGACAACAACGACTGACTCAGTTCCCAAGCCCTCTCATCTCCCACAGACTGCATATTCTCCCCTCTCTCCAAGATTCTCGCGTTTGCCTCCCTCAACATCCCATTCATAAATAAATCAAACAACCATGTTGACATCACACACTCCAGCCGCAGACCAACCTTCACTTAGGACGACTCATTCTCCTCTTCCTACTTGTGCACATGCCTTGCACCCTCGATTAAAACTTCTCACTGCTTTTAATAGCTTTCCTCACATACCATATACTCTTAAGTCTTTCCACAAGGCATCTTTATCAACCCTATCTTATGTTTCTTCCAGGTCCAGAAATGCCAAATACAAATCCATCTGTTTCTCTAAGTATTCCTCACAAGCATTTCTTAAAGCTAACACCTGATCCACACTTCCTTAACCAGTTCTGTAGCCACACTACTACTCCCAATCTGATGCTTTGTACATACCTTCACCCTCTTAGTCAAGACCCTCCCATACAATTTTTCCAAAAATACTCAACAAACTTATAAGTCCGTAGTTTGAACACTCACCTTTATTCCTCTTGCCTTTATACAGTGGCACTATACAGGCATTCCGCCAATCCTCAGGCACCTCACCATGATCCATATATACATTGCAAATCCTTACCAACCAATCAACAAGACAGTGACACCCTTTCTTAATAAAGTCAACTGCAATACCATCCAATCTAGCCGCCTTGCCACATTTCACCATAACTCATCTTAGTACGTGCTACATTTGCTACCGTGATAATACACTCAATACCAGGTTACATTCATTAACGACACACTACACCATCTACTACTACACCAAATTTACATCAACCATGTTTCACTCATCACTAGCACTCACTAATGCTACGCTGCACCCAGAGCTGTCATGTTAAATCTTTTACTTGGGCAGTACTATAGCTACTGCACTGTACTATCTTCTATATCGTTATCACGGTACACTCTCTACTGCCTCATACATTAACCACCGGTGAGCTACACTTTTTCACTAGCTATGATCACACCGGCACGCCACACTTCATCCAGCTAAGGTTACATTCTCCGCCACGACATTACATTCAGCACCACCACTCACTACACCTGATTCCACCGCGTACAACCAGGACTGTCATACTGCACATACGACCATCACATCATATCCACATGACAGTCATGGTACAAACTGTTAGTATGACACATTAACCACAGCATTTACTTCCTCTTTGTTGTACTAACCACAGCCACGCTGCACACACCACCAGTTCACTACAATCTCCCCACCGTCACCTGCACCCACTCCTGTCTCGCCTTTACTAACCACTTTAATTCTGCACTTTTCGCCATTACATTCACTGGCAGCACCCTACCACACTACGCTTCGCTACTCTCTCTTCGCATCATCACCACGCCACAGTCAACGCTTCCAAGTTGCATTCAGTATCACCAGATTATCTTCTACTTCTGACTACACATAAGTGAACGTGTCTATATACTCCATTCTCCACAATCATACCGCCACACTACACTTACCACTGCAGCACTATATTCATCATTATCATCTTACACGCTCTACCATTGCACTGCCGTAACGGTACCTTTATGGTACACTCACCATAACCACATTATCATCACCAGATCACTACACTGTATACCATAACGATGTACAAACCACCATCGTCACTCTCATTGCTTCCTTACTTTCACAACAGTTAGTTGTTTCCCTACACTCATTGCCGTCGTGATGCATTCATTACTGCCTCACACACAATACTGCTAAGATATAGATGCCATCGACAAATACTGCCACACTAGAGTTACCATCGCCAAAGACTACCAAGCTTTAGTTCCTATCGCAAAATACAGCCACCCTGTTACCATCGCCTGATACTGCTACACTATAGTTAACATCGCCAAATACTGTCACGCTATAGTTACCATACCCACATACTACCACGCTATAGATACTATCGTCAAATACTGCCATGCTATGTTTACCATCGTCAGATACTGCTAAGCTATAGTTACCACTGCCAGATACTGTCAAGCAATATTTACCAAAGTCAAAAACTGTCAAGCTATAGTTACCATCGGCAAATGCTGCCAAGTTGTTGTTATCATCGCCAAATAATCCTACGCTATAGTTACCCCTGCCAGATACTGTCATGCTATAGTTACTATTGCCAAATTTTGCCATATTATGGTGTTCACCGACACTACAGGACTGCCTTTATGATATCATTTCTTCTATGCTACACTCACTACCATCAGCACACTAACCTCACCATCACCATGCTGCACTCACTGCCATCACTATGCTATCGTCACTATCGCCGTGCTAAACTCACTGCCATTACCAAACTAAACTCATTATCACAACTCAGGCAGTATAAGTAGCGGGTTAGCACAGCTACAGGTCAATTCTCAAGTAACTGTTAGGACCAAGGCTGGAAGGGTCCAGTGCGGGGAGGGTTAGAGTAATGCCACGAACGCAAAACAGATAGAGAAGCATCACCCTCCTGCTGCTGCACACGCAGACATTAACAGTGTTAATATAAACGCGCATATCGACAGTAAAGATACGACAAATTCAGTCCAGAGATCAGCTTCAAGGAAAATAAGTTTAATATACACAAATGCCCGGAGCATCGCTACGAAACGAGACGAATTCATATCTTGTGCAGTGACTGAAAAACCGGACATTATTGTAATCTCAGAAAGGTGGGTAAACTCTGAAAATAAACACTTTAATACCGAGTTAACAATACCCGGATACAAACTGTTTACGAAAGATCGTTTACATAGGGCAGATAGTGGAGTTTTGATCTACGTTGATAACTGTCTAAGTGCTATTAAGATAAGCAGACACACACACTTACGACTCTATACATTAACATTACCGACAATTTCAAAAGTAAACTACGGCTCAGCGTTATTTACAGACCTCCTAAGCAAAAAGAGGACGACTATAAGATGCTATACTATGAAATCAAACTATACTAAACAGTAAAGAAGTTATAATAGTAAGAGACTTCAACAGTCCAAATATAAAGTGAAACACGTTAACTGGTGACCAAGAAGGAATGAGACTTACGGAACTGATTGAAGATATTTTTCTAAAACAGTTTGTTCAAAAAAAATAACTAGAGGTAAAATACATTCTTGATCTTGTCCTCATCAGCGACACAAATCTAATCAACTCTTGCGAAGTAGGCGAGAGTTTGTCAAACAGATATCACAGTTTGATTAGGTTAGAGAAAAATTTAGATTATGAAATAGATAACAACAAACTCTTGATCCCAGATTACAGGCGATCAAATTTTGAAAGCAGTAGGCACGAAATTCGCAGTACCAATTGGACAAAACTTCTTGACGTTCACTCAGTAGAGAAAATGTGGAATTATTCTAAAAACACACTACTCGAGACTGAAAATAAACATATTCCACAAATTACAAAGAGAACTTAAAACATTTCAAAACCATCATGGATGAATAGGAGAATAGGACTAATTTGCCAAAAGAAGAAAACATAAAAGAAGTTCAAATCAACGAAAACCGATGAAAATCGCTAGGAATTAATCAAAATCCAAAGAGAGTTTAAGGTCATAAGACAGAGTGAACGCGAGGAAGAAAAAAGAATATCCTTGAAGGTTAAGGAGAATCCTAAGGAATTCTTCAAATCTGTAAGACAAAAGGAAGTTAGTAAAAGAAGGAATTGGACCATTACGAAACGAACGTGACACACTAACTAATGACGGCAAGGAACATCTCGAATACCGCAATCAGTGAAAGTGTTTAAAGGATATGACTAAGAAGAGTTGAAGTTTAGAGAAAAAGAGAGCTCTGAAATACTTAAATACCTGGACCAATTAAATCCTAACAAATCCAATGGCCAAGATAACTTAACTCTAAAAGATTTTTAAAAGAGTTCAGGAGACAGCTGATATTCCCTACATCAAAAATATTCTACAAATCTCTATCGGATGGTCAGGTGCCAACTGACTGGAAACTAGCAAATATTACTCATATATATAAAGGAGACAAAAAGTGTGCCTTGAACTACCACCCAATTAGCCCTACGTCAGTGTTAGGTAAAATGATGGAAAGAATAATACGAGATAAAATTTTCACTTTTCTAGAGGATCACAAAATCATATCAGACAACCAAAATTTTTTAATAATTTTTTCAGAATTGGGACGAAAAAGTACCGTCTGGTGCAAAAGGCTTTCGATAAAGTACCTCACAAGAGCCTTTACATAAACTCAAAGCACACTATTCGGTGAAAAACTCTGTACATGGATCAGAGATTGGCTTACCGGAAGAAAGCAGCGTGTAGTATTAAACGGCGAAGCCTCAGATTGGCTAGACGTAACGAGTGGAGTGCCACAGGGGTCGGTCTTAGGCCCTATTCTTTTCATAATATACATTAATGACCTAGAACTCGGTCTTATATCTAAGATCTCCAAATTTGATGACGATTGTTAACTAGGAGGTAGAGGTGTAAACAGGCGGGACTGCGAAATGATTCAAAGAGATCGTAACTTACTAGCAGAGTGTTCAGACAGATGGCAAATGAAGTTTAATGTAGAGAAGTGTAAAGTTATGCACTTTGGGGACAAAAATATACGTTACGACTACAAACGATTCGGAAACTCTCTGACTAAAGCAAAAGAAGAAATGGACCTAGGAGTTGTCATTAGCAACAATCTGAAGTACACTAAACAGCGTCAAGCAGCAAGTAAAAGTGGCAACCAAATGTTAGGTTTCATAGCCAGGAACATAGATTACAAGACACCAAACAATTCTCACATTTCATAATTCTCTAGTAAAACCACACCTTTGGTCCCCAAACTATCAATAAGACGAGGAGAAATTAGAGCAAGTACAAAGACGCGCGACAAAATTGATCCCATCCCTTAGAAATCTGGCATACGAAGAGAGGCAAAAATGCTTTGATCTCTTCTCCCTTAAAAAAGTAGACTTCGTGGCGACTTAATCCAAGTGTTCAAAATTCTTAACAAGTTCGATAATATAAATCACGAACATCTTTTCTAGATACAAGAAAATACGCTTACCAGGACAAACGGAATAAAACTCAAAGCTAAAAGATATAGTACGGACGTGGGAAAAAGCTTCTTTTCCTATAGGTGTGTTGAGCACTAGAATAAGTTTCCGTAAGACGTAATGCTAAGACTATAAGTACCTTCAAAAGATGTTAGACAAATAATGTGCTATATAATATATAAATTCAGGTATACTCTGAGAAAAACGCCAGAAATACGCTTTATAAACGACAGCGGTAACGGGGACAGTATAAGGCTAATGTGCAGCAGCGGGGATTCAGTGATAGCTTTGAAAAATGTTGAGCGGAATTACATTTTCTTGTCAAGTTATTTTTGTGTGTGTGTGTGTTTGCTTGAGTGTAAACAGACAGTCCAGTTGTGGGCCAATCAGGCTTCCAGTTGTCCGTGTGTCTCGTGTAAACTCATTTAAACTCATGTATACCATGCGACACTCACTACAATCACCACACTAACCTCACCATTACCATGCTACACTTACTGCCATCACCACACTACGCTCACTATCACCCTGTTACACCCACTACCATCAACAGACTACCCTCACCATTACCAAACTGCACTCACTACCATCACACAATATCCTCACCATCATCATGTTACACACACTACCATCACCATACTATCCTCACCATTACCATGCTACAGTCACAGGTATCTACACTCATAATCATCATGCTACACTCACTACCATCACCACACTACAGTCATTGTCATCATTCTACACTCCATGCCATCACCACACTAACCTAACCATCACCATGCTACACTCAATGCCATCACCATACTACCCTCAATATCACCATGCTACATTTACTACCGTCACCACACAACACTCACCACCACCATGCTACACTCACTACCATCACCACACTACACTCACTATCATTATGCTGCACTAATTACTATCACCACACTACATGCACTATCACCATACTACACTCAATTTCATCGTCACACTACCCTCACAACCACCATGTTACGCACGCTACCATCACCGCATTACCCTCACCATCACCATGCTAAACTCACTATCACCCGCAGACTACACTCACTATCACCTTGCTATACTAACTACCATCACCACACTACCCTTACTATCACCATGCTACACTCTCTACCAACACCACACTACAATCACCATCAACATGTTACAATCCTAGCCATCACCACACTACCCTCACCATCATCATATTGCACCTGATACCATCATCATACTATCCTTGATATCACCATGCTACACATAATACCCTCACCAGAATACCTTCACCATCACCATGCTGCACTCCCTGTCACCATGCTACACTTGATCCCATCATCAAATTACCCTCGCCATCACCATGCTAACTCAATACCAACAAGAGACAACTGTCACAATCACCATGCTACAATCAATAACATAGCCACACTATCCTCACGATTACCATACTACACTCACAACTATCACCACACTACCCTCACCATAGCCATGAAATACTCAATATCACAACCAAACTACCCTCACCATCACCGTGCTACACTCAATACCATCTTTTACCTTTGCCATCACCATCCTACATTCAACACCATCATTATGCTACATTCACTGATACCACAATGCTATATTCACCATGACCATTGTACACTCATTACCATCACCACACTACACTCATCATCACAATACTACACTCACTACCATCAGCAGAATAAATTCACAATCACCATTCTATACTCAATACCAGCACCATACTACCCTCGTCATCACCAAGCTATGCTAACCACCAGCAATACACCACATTCACCATTACTTATCATCATCACGCTACACTCACAACAATCACTCCAGTACACTTATCACCGTCATGCTGCACTCGTTACCCTAACCATCACCATGCTACACTCACTACCATCACCACACAGCATTCACTATCACTATTCTACACTCATTACACTCACCATACTACCCTCACCATCAACCATGTTATACTCATTACCATCACTACACTACACTCACCGTCACCATATAAACGCACTACCATCGCCACACTACACTTATTATCACCATGCGACACTCACTGCAATCTCCATACAACGCTCACCATCACCATGCTACACTCAATATCCATCACCACACAACCCTCACTATCACCATGCCACACTCAGTACCATCACCACACTGCCCTCAACATCACCATGCTAGATTCTGCTAAATTCTGTACCATAAGCACAATACTCTCACCATCATAGTGCTACACTCAATAACATTATGAAAATACCTTAACCATCACCATGCTACACTCAGTACCACCACCACACTACTCTCACTATTACAATGGTGTACTAGATAGTATCACCAAACTACCCTCACCATCACCATGATACACTTAATACCACCAATACACTACTACATTCACCATCATTATGTTACCTTCACTACTGTTACACGCTACCATCACCACACTACACTCAATATCACCATGCTACACTCACTAAGGTCACCATACTACATTCACAATCACCATTCTCCACTCATTATCCTCACATACTCCTATCACGTTCACCATGCTTATAGCACTACAATCATTACACTACGCTTATCATCTCCATAGTAAACACACTACCATTACCACACTACACTCATCATCACCATACTACCCTTAATACAATCACCATACAACGCTCACCATCACCACGCTACACTCACTACTTTTACCACACATTTACCATCACCATTCTACACTCACTACCATCATCACATTGCTCTCATCATCACTTTACTATTTTCACCATCATCATGCTACACTTACTACCATCACCACACAACATTCACCATCACCAAACAACGCTCATCACTGCCCATGCTACACACCTTATCATCCCCACTACATCCACCAATGCCCATGCTACACTCACTATCGCCATCCTACGCTCCATGCCATCACCACACTGTACCTCACCATCACAATACCACACCCACTACCATCACCATAGTACCCTCAATATCACCGTGCTAAGTTCACTACCATCACAACATTACACTCACTATCACCAAGCTACACTCACTACCATCACCACACAGCACTCACCATCATCATGCTGCACTAACTACCATCACGACACTACCCTCACTATCACCCTGCCAATCTCACTATCATCACCACATTGTACTCATTATCACCATGGTACACTCACTACTATCACTACAAAACCTTTCTAGCACTATGCTAAACACGCTACCATCACCATACAGCAATCACCATCACCATGTTACAATCCCGATCATCACCACACTATCCCCACCATCACCACGCTACACTCAATACCATCACCATACTACCCTCTCTATCACCATGGTATACTTAATGCCGTCATTTAATTACCCTCACCATCACCATGCTCACTCAATACCAACAATACCACTAGCACCACGCTACACTCACTACCTTCACCATTCAACATTTGCCATCACTATTCTACACTCACTACCATCATCACCTTACTACTTTCACCATCACCACACTACACTCACCATCACCAAAGAACGCTCACCACCGCCCATGCTACACTCATTATCATCACCTAGCTACAACTCCACCGCCATGCCACACTTGCTACCTTCACCACACAACACTAGTCTTTACCATGCTACACCCACTCCCATCACCACACTACACTCACTTTTTCCACAAAACACTTACTATCATCACCATACAGCACTCACCATCACCGTGCTACATTCACTAGCGTTACGACACAAAATTCAGCAACGCCGTGCTACACTCGCTACCATCTCCACACAACGCTTACTATCACCACTCTATTTTCCCTACTATCACCACAAAACAGTCACCACAGCAATGCTACACTTACTACCATCACCAAACAACACTCACCATCACTATGCTAAACTCACTGCCATCACTATACAACACACATCAATACCATGTTATACCAATACCATCACCATGCAATACTTTCCGTGACCTTACTTCACTCACTACCATCACTATATAACACTCACCATCACCATACTTCACCATTATCGCCATAAACCACACTGTCACCAAGCTACGCTCACAGCCCTCACCATACAATGCGCACCATCACTGTGCTACTACACTCACTACCATCACCACACAACCCTCACCATCACCGTTCTACTTACACTACCGTCACCACACAACAGCTACCATTATCCTGCTACAGTCAATAGTATTATCATATAATACTCACCATCACCATACTACACCACTACCATCACCAAACAACACTCACCATCACCATGCTAGACTCACTGTCATCACCATACAACGCTCAACATCACCAAACATCTCTCACCATCACCGTGCTACACCCACAACCATCACCATACAACGTTCACTATCACCGTAGAATACTTACTACCATCACCAAGCAGTACTCACCATCACCGAACTGAACTCTTTCCTCCCATTACGGTCCTTAAATTTGTTTAACGCTTCAGGATAGATAATCTGGTTGTAAGTGATTCTCTCCCCTCACTCGCTGCACTAGACTCTCTTCAGCATGTTTGCATTATGATGGTTTCTACAGGATGACACAGGTTTAGCCATATTACCCTTGATGGAGTTAAGAGTCTTAATCTTATGGATTCCTTGACCCTTTTTCTTTTCCAAAAATGTTTGAAATGGCTGATGGATTTACCCAAAAAGTTTTGCCCTAGTAAATAAACCTGATCTTTTTTTTCGGGTCTTTAAATGAATCATTTACAGAGATTATGAACAAAATCTTTCACATTTAAGGTGGCAAGACTTCATAACAAACAAACCTGGAGACCATCATAATATCTCGAGATATCGTGCAAGAAGAACCATTCACATATATTTCCAGCAAGATGATCAGTTTGTGTTTGCCCGACCGACACTGGGCCATAGATACTTATGGGAATTGATGATGTTGATACTGCAAGTCTTGCAAGCAAAGCTGCTTTCCCATCCTGCAACGTGACTGTTGTAAAATTCTGGCACAGGTAATTGCTAACGGATATTACAAGGTAAGGGCAAGTCTTTCAGCCGCAACGATGATCTACCTCAGATACTTGAAAGAGTTGCTAGTTTTACAGATCGTAAATTGGTGATTTGTTGCATCTCTCTCTCTCTCTCTCTCTCTCTCTCTCTCTCACTCTCTCTCTCTCCATTTAACTGAATGTGACTGCTAATTCAGCATTTAGCGGTTTCTTGCTGTTGTTCTCAACTTATCTAACGATTTCTTTATACTGCTCGGGTAGATTGCCAATAAGCTAGTTAGAGTTCATAGCAGGGTTAGGATTAAACTCAAGTAGAAACCAGTAGTGTAATTCTTCTGAGGTACGCGATAACACAACACAACGTTTCGTGACTCGTGTCACATTCTCAGTTGTGAGGACAGTACGATGTCTACGATATGTACAGAAATTAAAGATTAAAGGAAAAATTATTGACCAATGAGGGATGAATATATTAGGCAGCTACTCGCTTATATACCAATGAAAGCCGGCAAAGTCAGGTCAGCCGGGCGTACTGCTGTGTGATGCCACCAGTTCTCGTCTCGCTCTCTCGCTGGGACAGGTCAGACGTTGAGCACTCGGTAATACAAGAAAATCGTCCGACTGCAGGTTCATACTCGGGGATCTCTTAATGTAGTGGGCCTCGAGTATCTAAGGGCCTTCAGATACTATCATCACCAAAGAAAATCATCATCACCATGCTACACTCATTACTATCACCACACTTTCCTCACCAACGCCATGCCACACTTACAAGCATCACCACACTAATTTACCACCGCCATGTTACACTCATTACCATCACCAAACTACACTCACCACCGCAATGCGTCACTCACTACCGTCATCACACAACGCTCGGTGACGTAACTGGACATTTACAGATAACTTCAGCCACGCTCATTACCACGCAAGCCAAGTTTGCTTCCATCCACTTCCACTCCACACTACCTCCCAACCTAAGGCAATATGCCCCCACCTACTATGCTGCACCCACCACAAATACTGAGCTAAACTAATCACTTCAAAGACTGCCGCTATCCTACATCTATCATCACTGTCGTTATGATAGTATACTAACCATAGCAGCCGAGCTATTGTATACTGACTACCGCAAATAGTACACTCCCCGACAAACTGTTATTACTACCGCCACACCCTTCCCATGGCTGCCATACTCCTCACGCCATCATTATTGCCATACCACTCCCACTACCATCGCTACTATGTTACTCCCATTACCATCGCTCCCATGAAACATCTGCCATCTTCGCTGCCATACCTCGTCACCACCACTGCCCTGGTGCTCCCACCACCACCGCCCTCCCGCCTCCTATGCAAGACACATATTACATATCACTTGAACTCCAATATCACAATATCACACTACACTTAGCACTTCCCAGACACGCCACGCTCGGCTCAACGCTCTTACAGCATCCACAGCATTGGGAATATGCTACTCTTAACATTCCAAAGCAACAGAAACTCATTACACTCTGCTTTGTACAGTAACCAGATTATGCTCCATATGGTTACACTAACTTCACCATCCTTGTCATACTGTCCTCACTATCGAAGAACTACATTCACCGCTACCACAATACTTATCAACTACTAAAGCCGTACACCAGTCACCTTCAGAAACTGTCAGCACGCTTCTATACTTCTTTTCTTTATCTTTCCTATAATTACTTTTGCCTCAGTACTTCCCGACTGCCATACCACGCATCACCTCCTCAGTCCACTGAATACTACAGTTCTGAAGGAGTGCTATACTACCTGCAGCAACTCCACCATGTAACACACGTTACTACCAAGTTACAGCTGAGCCGTTACGCTACTCACGATACCAGCGCCTTAAGTGAGCCATAGTCGATTTCCCTGACTTGTCACCATTACTCTATCCTATCACCACCACCTACTAACCACCGCCGCGTTACGCTCCCAACCGCTGCTACAGAATAGCATTTACCACCACCATCATGTTACTTCCTGCTCTAAAACAGCTCTAACCACCGCCATCACCACACCGCTGTCACCAAGGTATGTAGTCACCGCCATATAGCACTCACTGCCAACACACTATCCTCGCCGTCAGTTTTGCGACTTATTAACTGATGCAATAATATACTCACCAAAGATATGCTATATCCATTGTCACCTCTCATTCCTCACTGCTTATGTTCAGTTACGCTCACCACCACTACATCGCTAGTATCTGTTACACTTTTGACTTGGTTTGAATTTTCTCTCATAAGGAGCGTTTCCTGGGCCGCTATGGGCGTAGAATACGAATCCTGTAGAATTTTTGATCAAAGATAACCCATTATAGCGGTAAAACACATTCAGAATGGAGGCCAAAACTGATAATTCGTTTTATTGGTGTTTTACTTATCAATATTTTGTAATGTGTCTTTTCTTATGCTTTAGGGTTTATACAGACGAAAAAAAAAAGTATCAAAATGACGAAATTTGACACATTTCTATCCATACGTGAGCAATGATTTATACACAACATGGGCATTTATCAAATTCTACTCGTCATACAACTCCAGCCTCGCATACATTACTAACAAGTCACAGAGAGTCAGAGCACAGCTTTTAGGAGGATGTCTTCAATAACAGAAACATTTTTTTTCCAGTTCAACAGCGTTTTTTATTGACATTCTCAGTTCTTTTGACTGAATTTTTCACACATGAAGGACTTAACACCTTCTGACTTGCCGTATGTCAGGTGTGATTGTAGCTCGAAGATACCGCACTTCTGCAATGATCTGTTGCAGACTGTATCATTACGCCTGTTAAATCTCCCTCGTTTACTTTGTACTCTGCCAAGCACTGAACTGTGCATCGCACTGTTTTCTCACTGAGCTTATTACGACTCTCCCCGGCCTTAACTTTTGGAAACCAAAGAGCATAAAAATCACTGTCTGTTGGAAGAGCACCCATTGTACTACTTGGCAAATTGCTACTAGTACTACGTGTAGTCATTGATGACTCCGCAAGGGTGATCACAGGAGCAGCCACTGATATGTCAAAATCTTCACCATGATCTGTACTTAGCGCTTCATCATTACTCTGGCACAACTCTGTGCATTCTGCACCCCTGACCTCAATGCTCTCGCTTTCGGCACTTTCTGAGTTGAAGTTTGTCTCTGAAGCTGACATTAACGTTTCTTTACCTCTTATTCTTTTCTCCATGAAGATAAGACTGCAAATTGACAAGTTACTTCATAGCTTCCATAGCATTTGTCCTGACAGATAGCCTCATCGACTGCAGTCATTGTAACATCAAAATATTCTTGCTTTGCCTAATACTCTGGATTCTTTGTTCTTTTATCATACGCATTTCTTGTCATTTTTTCAATGAAACTTTGTAAGTTCCTCTTCCGTTCTTTTGTTTTCTTGTTCTTTTGTTACTAGCCTGTTTGCATAGTCATTATATTTTGACCAAAGCGCTTTTGTGCAGTAGACAAACATTGTTGCTGATCCAGTCTCTACAAAGTTCTTCAGCTACGATTTTACTGCCTTCAGTCATTGTGGTCTGATTCTGTCCCTTTTTTGTTGTACATATGTACATGCAGCATACGTCCTATGACCCTACGCCCGTCAACTCATTCACCACCAGCTTTAAAGTCACTCGCCACCTGAAAAACTGTGCCAAATAATGTTTTTTTTCTAATAATTTCACTTCTTGTAGCATACATGGCCACTTTTCCCACCCTGGAGGGAAACAAAACATGCAGACGTTAGGGGCAAGATGGATCTAACTACACCTTGTCCTGACACGAATAGATCAAGTTATTCTTATTTTGAAGAGGATTATTAATTCTTTTTTTAATGTTGAAGGCTCCAGTCATGGACAAAAGGACACATCAAGGCCAGGGCCTTAATTGAAATATAGAAAGAATTAAGAAACGGGGGAAAAAAAAAGACGGAAAGCATTTGTGAATTTTTGAGAAAGTGAAAGATCTGTCTTTTGGAATGCGCCAGGTCATAGTTATTGGGAAAGACATGAGAAGGTAGAGAGTTCCAAAGCTTCGACGTGTAGAGAAAGAAGCAGCTATCAAAACGGCACACCCTTGAGTTGCCGATGGCCACACAATAATCATG
>JAYMFT010050491.1:0-15264 GCA_038088735.1 Panulirus argus
ATAGGAAGGTGACCGATATATATATATATATATATATATATATATATATATTTATTTATTTATATATATATATTTTATTCATAATCAGTTTTCCATCATTTCCATAGCCAGCCACCACGTCCTGGGATTCATCCTAGCGCCACCAGCACAACTAGTGGCACCCGTCCATCATGGACTGAAACCCAAGCCTGCGCTAGAACTGACGAAGGCTGTGTCAGAAACGAACACCGCCGGGGATTGGAAGCCGATGCCGGAGTCGAGATTCTTAAGACAGATGTGGCTCGGGGAGGGAAGGGGAGGGGTCTCTCTCCACCAAGTTGCCCAGGCGGGTAGAGTTGTGGGTGTGTGGGTGTAGAGCTGTAACATGGGGCGTTGGTGTTAGTGTATCGGGTTGGTGGGGGATGTGGTGGTGGTGGTGGTATGTTGCTGGTGGTGTTGCATGGTGATGAGGACTTACAAAGTCACTGTGTGTGCAGCGCGGCTGTGATGTTGCCAGTGATGACTTACCTTTGTTTAGCGTGGCAGTATATTGATGACAATGTGAAAACAGTTGTATTGGCTTCGTAAACAAAGACTTGTGTAATTTGTATTTGGTGAACGTAGGAATATTGGTTGTGGCTGCGGTGTTGAACAACATATGTCGACACAATTTAACTATGACATTGCCCATCACAGGAAGATCATTCTTGATTTTTACGTGTGTGTGTGTGTGTGTGTGTCTGTCTGTCTGTCTGTCTGTGTAATTGCCAAATGTGATTTCTATCGCGTGTTACGAGGAGAGGGTTTAACACTCGTGTTGCAACACACACACACACACACCATCCTAAGCCACGTACTTATTTATCGACTATACCTGAGGGGAGGACGAACAGCTGGGATTGCCTCTACGCCGACTATCATGCCCAGGATTCGAACCCATGCAAGCCCGACCCAGGCGGGCCCGTGATGACTCATGGTCAGTAACGCTTGGCACGACACCACGGAGGCCCATGTGTGTGCGATTTCAGCAATGCGGCTTCAGTAATGGCAGCTTGCTGGCCGACCAGAACTGCTGAGTAAGAGGCTGGCCAGCTCTGTTGCTGCCGGCCGGTCGGCCTGTCTGCCTGCCCCACATCCTGCTCACAACAGGTCGTGCTTGGTCATCTCGGGGTTGTCCGAGGTCACGACGTTTGCTGACAGACATCTGCTGGCTTGCAACAACATCCTGGTGTCAAATGACGCCCAGGAGACGAGGTTTGAGTCAGGAAGGGAGAGATGTTCGTAGGGCTATGGAATTATCCTTTCCTTCGTTTCATTCTCAGGAGAAAATTAAAGTTAGGTACACGGGGAAGGAGATGGAGACGGTAGGTAATGTAGTTTCTCGTAGTATCGATGATTTGTGTATACAGCATTTAGATCTGTGTTTTTCTCTGATGATCATGTGTGGGTAGTGCGTCAGATGTGATGATGGCTCTGTAGTTAGTGAAGACAGATTTTCCTCTATAGATACGTATTTCGGCAGTGTTTGTCTTTCTCCTCAGTCGCTTCTTTTGCAAAGTCCTTCAGCCTCCAGATTTTCCTTATTATTATTCATTCATTAAATTTTATGAAACAGCCAGCCATCTACATCCTTTCTAGCTGCGGTAAATTGATAATGAATGTACTATAAAATATATTTTTTCTTTGTACTTTTTGCTGAGCACACTATGTCTCCACAGCAACAGTCCTTGTAGTACATAGTTTAAGTCAAGGATCCTGAGGAGCTCGGGGACGTGGGTGTGCAAAGGGGAAAGGAGCTGTGCTCTCCAGGGCACCTCATTTACATCATTGACGTCAGGAAGCGCAATATGATGGTCGATTGGGTTATGGCGCATGATGAGACGTCATGGCTTCAAGAAGTGATGCCACTGGGTTGCTAGAGAGGCTAATGCTGACGTCACTTCTGACCCCGGAGCCTCAGACAGGCAAGACGAGCTGAGGGAAGTCAGAGGTAAGATTTGATTTTGATAATCGTATATTTCAAATACCTCGTAATAAGATACTGGTGGAGAGCGCCTTGACCTGATCCCTCGCTATCTCTTGATGGTCTCTGGCTCTCCCTTCCACTTGCTGCACTCGCCACTGCTCTCACCAGTTCAGCGTCCGCATGTTGTATCACCCTCCCCTTCCCTCCCCCCGTCACAAGCGCACACCTGTGCTGTTACCTCCATTTACCGGCGCACCTGTGATATTACCGTAAGTTAGCAACGCACACCTGTGGAGTTATCCTATGCACGAGTGCACACACGTGTTATATTACTCTGTTACCAGCGCACAGTGCAATCTTACTTCAAGATACTAGTGTACCTTTGTGATGTTAGCCCCACGCACTAGCACACACCTGTGATGTTATCCTGTTACCAGCGCACATACCTGCAGTTACCACAGGATATCAGCGCACGTTTGTGGTGTTACACCCCCAATTTCAGTGCATATCTGTGGTGCTAGCCCGTTACCAGCTCACATCTGTGTTGTTATCCTAGTTACCAGATCACATGATTTGATTACATTCAGTCACCAGTGCATATCTCTGTTGTTCCCTTTAGTCACTAGTGGTCAATTGATATGTTATCACTAGTCATATATAAGCATCAGTGATGTTACCCCCAGTCACCGGCAAGCAAACATATGTGTTGCTGCTCACACTCACTAGTAGTCAGTGCACACCCGTAATATTACCTCACTTGCTAATATACTTCTATGATGGTGCCTCCATCCGCTTCCGTAGGCCAGTAGTGCCTGTAACACTCCAATGCACATAATGTACTGCTGGATACATTACATTCACCGTACCTTACGATGTTTTTGGAGGCTTCACGAGGTAGCCACAACACGGTCTATGACCAAGTGGCCTCGCTGCTCCTTTGCTCGGTTAAGCTGTTTGATGCCACGGCCTGTAGACCAACGTATTCCCCGTCACATCGTGGCTGGTGTAGCACACTTTGTAGGTGCTTGTCGAGGCCTTACTTTAATCCTCCACTAAGCAACGCACTGTGTTCCTGATTGTTGTCGGCAGTTTATGAAATAATTTTAAGCCCTGGGTATTTACAGCTTTCTGATACTCTGTTTCATGCACCGCTCTATTTCACTAAGAATATTTTACAATTTTTTTTTAATACCTGCAGATTGTAAACTGTACCTTACAGGATTTTCCATATTTTAAGTATGGCACATCTCTCCTATCTGCATCCAAGAGAGTACAGCCTCAGTGTTTTAAATCTGTCAGATTCTTAACAATGTCAGTAGGGTCTGTAAGAGACCACAGAGCATTTTCTAACTCTAAAACTTTCACCCGCCTTGAAAGATGATTTTAGCACACATTGTCATTGTATGATTTATCTCGTCGTGAAGGATACACAGAATCCATCATCAAGGCCCACATGCATAGCGAAAGTGTATTTTGTCTTTGGATTAACTTTCGTGCCTGATAAAGGATGTTAAAGATTTTTCGGTTGATGAAGTAGCTTGACGTAGACGAAGTTTTTTTTTTTCTTTATTCAGTGCTTTGCCATGTCGAGTAGACATTCTAGAATTATGCTAGAGCCTAGTTCACCTTTCGGAGGATATTTAAGGCCCGTTCTAATTGTATTCTGCATTGCTTTAAAAAAGGCAGAGTTCCAGGAGTCTACATTTCTAAAGCCGAATACATGAGCGAGGTGTCAACGGCCCTCCTGAATTCCCCCCTGTGTGATGTGTGGGGGGGATTGCCATTTAGGAAGAAAAACGTTTGGGTCGTTTATCTTTACGTGATTTTTAGTTCACTGAACACTGATTGTCCCAAGTTCGGTCATCCGCCTTCGGATGGATGTATGAAAAGTAATTCTAACTTTGCCTATTGTAGATAGTTCACTCGTTAATTCAATCATCGTAGCTCAACTTTCGCTAAACAGTTCACTTACCATGTAAATTGTTGAATGATTCATTCGATGCTGCCCAATCTTTGTTAAAAAAAATTTTAATTTGTAATTTGTAATGTAACTCAATCAGTTCCCTGGACCATTTTTGCAGTGTGTAACCTCTTTTGCGCCACCTCCTGCAGGATGCGTGGGAAGGAACAATAAATTCGTCACTCTTGTGCTGTCCTCTTTACTCAGTAATCGACCAATAATTGAAATCCTTGATTTGAATTTTGCCTATGGGTTTTTTTCTTTCTTTTAATTGGCTGTTTGCTCTTCTTATTTTGTGTCTCATAATGATGTTCTGAGTTTAGGACGATATCATCCATTTCTCTTGACCGGTTTCTTCCCTTTGTCTAGTGAGCTTGAGGATTTTCAGAGTCTGCAGTTTTTAAAAGACTTAGAAAAAGTCTGACACATTTTTAGAGACAGGTTTTTCACTTCCTCCAAAATTCGTATATGCTTTCACTTGTCTCTTGTTTTTTCCTTTCATTAACCTTTCTATATTTCAGTTTAAACCCGGTCTCGATGTGGACTTTTCTCCGTGACTGGAGCCTTCAGCATCAAGAAAAATGAATAAAACTTGTTTCCATTATCGCCTCCTGTATAGAGGGCGTCGTTCTCATTCTGGTCTGGTTCTTTTGCATTTCCTTCTCACTCTTTTATGTCTAATGAATGTTTGCTGTGCTTCTGTCCTCTGCCATTTCACGCACTCGTATGATGCTTTGCCACGCTTTGCCGCTCAGGAGTGATTCCCACCGTAACCATACTTGCGTGTAATTCTACCAAGCTCTCACCTGAGTGCAGTGTAAGTGTGAAGGTGAAGTCTTAAGTTATGCATGTTTTGTATTTCTAAAGATCAACTTTGGTGTATTTTCTGTTTTCAAGTTGGTTTCGTTATCTTCTGACTGCGAGAGAACTTCTCAGTGTAAATTTTCTTTTTTTTTTTTTGTACCGTTCATGTGCGCTTCCATCCGGTTACATTCTCGGCTGTATTGGGGCTTCTTGATTACCTATACTCATCGTGTGAGAAATTGAGATTTAGAATACTTTTGGAAGTGTGTCCAACAAGGCAGGGTTTTATATTCTTTAATTGATATATTACATCCCGTAGTGTCACATCTGGTGGAATACAAATTCATACAGTAACCGAGATAAAGATTTGTCATGATAACTAACATTCCTCCTACAGTATTTGGGGAACTCAGTATTTCATATGTTAGGAATGTGTTTCTAACGAATAACCCAGCGCTTGAACATGTCTATCATATTCCGTCACACTCAGTGTGGCTGTAATTTTGGATCCAGACCTCACTGTCCGTGTAATCCTTTACGCGTGTTTCCGTGGAGGCTGCAAATATCATTTTTGCCTGTCAAGAAACCACATTTAAAAAGAGACTTGTTATGTGTGCGATTTCATTTCCTGTATTTTAGCACTTATGATGGACGTGCCTTCAGCTTTACTATCCTGTCTCGACCACAGATAAGATTATAACCTCGTCATGGACCATCAGGTCTCCTGTGGTTCTCTCCCACCCCTGTGCCACGATGTCACATTTCATAATGTCTAGATGTGACGAGACTCGTCCAGAAACTTTTCTTTTATACTTGCCTTTCTCTGATTGCCCATGTTGGTGGTGTAGGCTCTGTTGGGCTAGGGTACAAGCCCTCATTTCCTCACACCTTGTCATCATTGCTCCATCCAACTGTCGTCAACTCTCTCACTGTAACTGCGATGTGTATAACACCATCATTGTAAGAGCGGCGGAGGTATTGATGATTATCATGAAGAAGAAGAAGTAAACGAAGAAGAAGAAGAAGAAGAAGAAGAAGAAGAAGGAAAGGTAGTCTGAAGCCATGAGAAGTTTGACTCTGCAGTTGAGGCAGCCGTCATCAGAGGTCTTCTCCACGCCTCCTCCTGCCTGTCACACTCAAGTCCCCGGCACTTGATTACGTTAACACTCGGGCAGCCACTATCTTAAGAGTTTCATTCTCTCAGCTTCTTCGTGATTCATCTCCTGGCTGGTTGAGAGGTACGGGAGGGGGTGAGGAAAGACGGAGGAGTTGGGTGTGATACGTCTGGGGTCAGTGATGAAGTTAAGCTTATCGTACGTAATCTTGCCATCTGCATACATTGCGTGTATATTTGTTAAAGGCTTGTGAGGTAAATAAAGCTTCTCTTCTAATTCATGCTAAACGTCCAGTATATGTTAATCGAATTGTATAGTGTTTCATGGGGATGTAGCACAGTGTTATAAATACTGATGGCTGTATATGCGATAACTCTCTATTTGTAGTAAGTAGACAGAGGGGGCCATCTAGGTATTACATAATTCATAGTTGATTTCTTACCATCATGGGCATCATGTGATCAAGTTTAGTCATTTGTTGAATCATCATTCCTTGATTGCACAATCTTGTGATCATTAAGGTAAGATACAGAAGCAAGAGATGCGTTTCATTTATTTTATGAAATTTCGTTTCCAGCTTAAAAACTGAAGTCAATATACAAAATCAGTGATTTGGAAAACTTTATTGGTACATTTCTTTAAGGAAAAAGATATCTCAAAAAGATTAGCTTATTAGCTAATTAAATCTCAAAAATACGTTGGAATATAATGTGATATATATATATATATGATATAGAGTAATAACTGCCTCTTCCAAAAATTTTAGGTTGTGATTACGTGATCTCTGCGTGGTCCCAAAGTAAGGCGATGTTAGTCTGTGGATTGTTCATTTATTGTCTGAATTTCCGTGTTAGATGATTTTCTTTATTGTTCTTTGTCATTTACCTTTCCGGTAACATTGTGTGAGATGTCAGGGCGCAGTAGCATGGAGTGGATGTCATTGCCATCGTAACATGAAGTAGATGTTTATGCCATAGTAACATGAAGTAGACGTCATTGCCACCATAGGGTGGAGTGGATGTCAGTGCCATAGTGACGTGGAATGGGTTTCCGTGCCATAGTGTCGTGGAAGGATTGTCAGTTCCATCGTAACATGAAAAAGATGTCAGTGCTATCATAAGTTAGAATAGGTTCCAGTGCCATAGTGGAGAGGTTGTCAGTGCCACCATTACATGGAGTGGTTGTCATCATGGCTTCCCATCTCTTATTGCATCAGCGTCAGGAAGAGCGCGTTAACATCATAGGGATGAACCGGACCGCCACCACATCCAGCAGTCATGTCTGTTGTCACTCACATCTCATCCCACCATCGCCATGTCACTCATTACTTTCCTCACTCTCTATCCTTCCCATGCCATACTCTGTGCTCACCCACCCACCCAGAAACCTCTCTACCCATTATCCCCACTGTGTCACTCACAACCCTCACTATCTACTTAAGCCATGCACCGTATCCACCATGCCACTTATGTGCTAAACATAATATCCACTTGTCAACATGCCACCCACAGTTCTTGCCGCTTGCCATCCCAACCGTCTACCAACGTTTTCGCCGGCCAGCCTGACCACCCGCATCTAACAGTGCCACCCACTGCCACCCGCCATCCAGCTTTCGATTCCAGGGAAAGCAAGGGCGCTGCTGGAGCCTAAGGCGGGCGTGTTAACTGTCGCGGAAGCTCCACCAGGAGCGGCGAGGTGACGGCTGGTGCGGAAGGTGGACTGCTGGTGTCGACCTCCGGCTCTGGTATAAATTTTCTGGCACATGTCTTTGCTTGAAATCTTCCTTGTTTTTCCCCTTTTACATAACCTTAAGAGCGAGTGAGTCCATTGTCTCAGAACCTGCTTGAAGTACCTCGTCTAGCGACGCGTCTTCCCACGGCCGTCTGCTGTCACTCGACTAAGAAAGCTGTCATCTACAACACTCTTGATGCACATCTTGGTAATTTGTTGACCAGAACAGTGCTCTAAGAAGATGCTCTGTGTTCAGTCTGTGTTCTTGCCTTTTACATTTGGATGAAAACGTGAAATTCTTGGTAATTTGTTGATCAGAACAGTGCTCTAAGAAGATGCTCTGTGTTCAGTCTGTGTTCTTGCCTTTTACATATGGATGACAACGTGAAATTCTTTATGTTGTATCAGGGAAAAGGATACGGTTTTAGCAGATGTTGGAAGAAGATGATATAAAGAGGCAAGAGTTACAAGCTGGTTACGTGCAGGTCAGCATGATATTTCACCTTCTCTCCTTTCTTCCTCCTCTTCCTCTCTGAATGACATCATTGGATTTTCAGATGCTCTTAAGATGGTGGGCAGGGATTGGCGGCTGAGAAGGATCACAAATGAAATAGAGAAAACGCTTTGTTCCGTGGTTCGCCATCAGCCTGGTCTTGGCACTGGTGCTTTGTGGTCCACCATCGAACTGTTCCTGATACTGGTGCCCCGTGGTCCACCACAGTGGTCTGTTCGTAGTGCAGATGACCTGTCGGTCCACAAAAGCCGTCTAGTCGTAGTAAAGGCTAAGTGCACGGTGTAGGTGAGAGGCTGCAAGAACATGATCGCACGATATTGATGGCAAAGAAGGTCTTAAAGACGTTGTATAGGCTTGTGCGTTTTTTCAAAAGTCGTCACATGATGCCGGGTCACTCTGAGTTTTTATTCTTAAGATATTTATTGTGTAGATATACCTTGACAAAACATCTCAGTGAGAGTATGGGTGAAGGGTGCATATCTAGGGTAGATGGAGGCAAGTATAAAGCGTACAGTAATAACGTGCAGTACACTCTTGTGCTCGGATGGAAATTGTTGCTGTTTGTTAAATCAGTGGCACATCAGCAGTGACCAACACCTCCCAGATGGAAGAACCCATTTTCAGCTGAAAATGAAATAAAAAAAAAGATAATGAAAGATGTACTCCCAATTGCGTCTTCTGTCTTGAGAGAAACAGCAATCTCCATATCTGGAGGGAGACTGATAAGGAAGGAGAGGGAAATCAGGGACGACTGTGTCTTGCACTGGGATGGGGGTTCTGGCTAGTAGGTCAGAGGGAGACAGTGGTCATCATGAGGCGAGAGGCGGTCACTAGGAATAGGTGAATGTTAGGTGGGGACGTGCGGCTCCAACTGTTCCATGGAGGCTTCATAATCCATCGAACTATATTTTTTCCTTGTATGTGATTGGTAAGTGATAATTACATGGCAAAGGTGATAGGTGTATTGTAATATATTTTCGTGTTTATTAGGAGTATATATATGTAATATGTGTTTTTAACTGCATATTAGTTGCCTTTTCCAAAAAGGCTTTTATCATGCAACTGTATATGTGTCTAATCCGGCTAATAGCAGCAGACGCCAGTGTCTGGCTGCAGGCAGCAGACGCTTGTATCAGGCTGTTGGCAGCAGATACCACCTGTCTGGCTGTTAGCAGCAGATGCCGCATGTCTGGCTAATGACAGTAGACGTTGAGTATGTCCAGCTACAGGAAACAATGCCCCATGTCTGGCTGTTGGCAGCAGACACTGCGCGTCTGTCTGTTGGCAGCAGACGCCGCGCGTCTAACTGATAATGCAAGTGTTCCGAATACATAGTTCCTCGCTTCCATAAATCCAATTGTGTCCATTTGAATTTCACGGTAGATACGACGGTGAATGTTATAGACGTCGCTGTTCCCGCTTGCTCTGCCATCACTTTACACCATATCATTTTGATTTTACCGGGTCGCTGGACTTGTCACTTTATTGACCTATAAATCTAAGTGCCCCACTTTACTCATCGCTGACTACATTAGGAGGAATTACAATACACATCGATTGATATTTCACTTCATACATGATTTCACCCAATACCCTTGTTGTGTGAAAGGCAGCGCATCCATATACTTCTTTTTTTTTTATAACCATCTCCTGCGTGTTGCGCCTGTCCATTGTCCCTTTTCACAAATCTCTTTTATCGTTATATTATACAGGTGTGTAGGGAGTGAGGAGGGAGGCGAGCCCCAAATGTATCTTTTGTACCCCTCACCCTAGCCTTCATTCAGCATCCTTTACGCCGGGCAGCCCTAGTTATGCAGCTCTCCTTTTTTTTTTTTTGCCACCGCTTATCTTTTACAGTCTGGAGTCAAGGGTCATGTGATTCATTTCATTTCCCCCTCTTGCAGGGTAACCCTATTTCTTTGTTCCCATTGCCCGCGTTTTGTTATAGCTCTCCTCCTTTGTCCTACTTTGTTACCTCGCTATTTCCACAATGTGTGGTATTCATTAGTGGTTCCGTTCCACACTTTCCTGTGACCTGTGTATGGCGGCATGTTCTCTCCATACTGCCTGGTTTTATTTTCTGATCTTTTTTCCCCTACAGGCAGTTGGGCCGGAGGGAGAGCTGGGTGGCGAGGTGCCTTCTGTTTTCCCATCTTGTTTCTGCCACTTAGGTCTTTGCAACAGATAACCTCGTTATGGAACATCAAGTCTCCTGTTTTCAGTCCTTCCCGGGTACTCCCACGAATTCCTTAATCCTCTTTGCCAAGATATGATGAGTTTACAGGAGCTGGGTATCGTATAAGTCAAGCAGTTCGCAGGGAGGTATAAGTAACACTGTGTAAGGGGTGGGGTGGGGGGGGGGTGTGAGGAACTCTAAGTACAAGGGGAGGAAGGAACGCCATTACAGGTTGATAGGGGCAGAGGAACATAAAGTAGGAGGGATGGGACGACCACTGAGTGTGGAAGGAGTGAGGGGCGCAATATTGGAAAGAAGGGAGGAGCAGCAAAGAGAAGTGGAGGGAAGAGTACGAGGTGAGAAAGAAGGTGGAGAACACAAAAAGAGAATTGTTTAGAATGTGTGACAAGTTCTGTTTTACTCAGCAGGTAGCAGAACCAGCACAGAAACGAAATAAAAATACGCTAGATTTTACTTATAGGAAATAACGCTAACTTAGTTATGTGCATTCATCTGAAGTACACTGACTCCAGATCACACCTTAACAGATGTACACTTTAGACGCATCATCACGGCATAACACACACCGCCACGAAGGTGAATTAAGCACATTCAGTTTAAGTTGTAAGGAGATAAGGTGGGAAGAAGTAAAAGGAAGAGCTGTCTGCTTATCAGTGGGAAATACTCATGAGAGGCGAAACGCCAGAGGAGCCTGTAATATCAACTACAGAAGCTCTCGAAATACGCACAAGATAGTGAGAAACTTTTTCAAAAGGTCCAGACTAGAACGAGGACTACGTTATGTGGAGGGATAAAGGAGCTACAAACTTGAAAATAAAAAGATGTCGAAAGAAGTGGGGACCACAGATCATAAAGTAAACATACCATACCAGACTCAGGAACAACAGTGTCAAAGAACCATTATGAGTTGGAGAAAAATCGTTCCTCTTAATGTGCAGAATTCAAATCATGGTCTTTGATTGCCACTGACCCAAAGAAATTGGAAGAGGTCAGAAACACGCATGATGGTGAGGAGGATATAAGCGAGATACAAAAGAAGCATCCTAAACCAGTTTGCAGGGAGCCAAAAGTCACCTTAAAGATAAACAATCCGAAATGACTTCTTCCTTAACAGAAATCTTCCCCAGTGTTACAAACGTGATTTCATCACCACGCAGTGGGACTCCGGGATAGCCATCAGGAGCAAGTCTGTGCGCTCTGATCCTGGACCAGACTCTTGGTACTTTATCTGTTTAAAGAAAACACTATTTGTACTGCCACTAGACAGCCAGTGGGAAGAGGTCCTGAACGGCGGCTTAATCCCAGAAAAATTAAAACAGACTTATACGTGGTCCCATTCCATAAAGGACGGATGGAAACTTTTCCGAGAATTCTACCACCCGCTAACACAGACATCACACATCATGGAAATTTCATGTTAGGAGGATTCTGTTTTTCTCGGTTGGTTGACTACCAGGAGAAAGTTTTAAAGGCCCTGGAAAATAAATAAAGTGCTCATGTGATATACACCGACATTGTAAAAGCACTTCTGGTAAATGTCACTTTGATTTCACGGCACAAAGTGCTTAAAATGGCAGAAACTTGAAAAGTGGAGAGATAGATGTACAATTTTTTTAATTAACAGATGACATGACGTTGTAGATCAGGCATTTTCCAATGCTTCCGCAGTAAGAAGTTCTGTTCCTCTAGGAGCTGTGCTAATACTGCTTCTCATTTTCACATCTGACTTGGAGGCAAGCACGCACTAAAGTTTCCTAATCGTAATTTATACACGATACCACAACAGATATTGGAATCTCATCAGCAAATACTGAGAAACTACAAATAGACGCAAATCTAGTTTTCCTTTTGACCACAGATGATAACAAGCTCCGTAATGGAATTAAATAAGATTTAACTGCTACTTTGTGGGAGAGGTGGAGAAAGAAAAAGGGACAATACCAGAAAGAAACAAAATATATCATACCTTGCAAGCAGTGTAAAGGACCTCAGAGTAAAAATGTCTGGAGGACCCAACCCTCAGCGAACTCAAAAGATCAACAGTTGCCTCTTCCAAAAAGCTGGCAGGCTGAATTTAATGGACCTTTAAGAAGAGAGAGGTAAAAACCGATGCTGACGCTACCCAAGGTACTTTTACTTTACCAAATAGAATACTATTGTGTGTTGACATTACCTTTCAAGGAGGGCGAAATTTGTAGGTTAGAGTGTGCGTAAAGAACACTGCTGATAATGTAAATTACAGAAAATGAGTGAAAGCTTTGAAGCTGTATTCTTAGAGTAGATGGGACAGGTATGGGTCACAGTCTGCAATCGAAAATAAGTCTCTGTTGCCCTGGACATGAACGACAGAAAAGTAATATCATAAATTCGAAAGCTTACAATGAGAAGAACTTTTGGAGGTCCAAATTTGTTTTAGTAAACTGCCTGTGGAGACACCACAGACTAATCAGTGGGGGAATTTACAAGGTTCTAGACAAGAACCTACAAACCGTAGCTGACTAGTCAGGATGTGTGGATGCTCAATCCTACGAGCTGCAGCCCCCAACAGCCTGAATAGGCAAGGAAGCAACATAGTAGTTTCTCCGAATGTGAAGTGCTAGGTAGGGAGGTAAGGGAAAGAGAGAGAAAGAGGAGAAGTGGTTGTGAAGGGAGGGAGAAATGAGCATTATAAAAGGAGAAAACAGCAGCAAGAAGGAGGGCAGGGAGAGCAATCAGGTGGAAGTAAAGGGAAGTAGCAGTAAGGAGAGTGATAAGATGGAGGATTAAACACTGTGAAGTGGAAAGGGGGAGGTGTACCAGAGAGAAAGGGAGGAATGCTTGACAGGAGGGAAAGGAGGACTCTAAGTGAGGAGGGAGCGGCTTCATGTGTGGGAAGGTAGAAGTCCTGGCATGGGAGAGGGGATAGCTCCTGATTAGGAGAGAAGAGAACCACATGTGGTGAGTAGGCAGCACTGTCATTAGGAAGCGAGGAGCACTAGGTTAGAGAGAGGGGGAGCACAAAGCAGGAGGAGGGAGGAATGCCAGGTAGGTGGAAAGAAAGAGTGTCGTCAGGTGCATGGATTTGGCGGCACTAGCATGGAGGTGGTAGGATCACCAGATAGGGAAAGAAAATGGAGCATTAAGAGATACGGGAGGGTATATATATATATATATATATATATATATATATATTATGAGGAGAGAAGTGTTAGATAGAAAGAAAGGAAGGGAAGGATGTGGACCAAGTAGGAAGGGCATAATTGAGGGGAAACTTGCGCGCTCTCATTACTGGACATTTTCCGACCAAAATTGGCGAAAGTGTGTCGTTTTGCTGGAGACGGCGGATCTGGTGTAGAATATGAACTTTTGCAGGTCGAAATCCCGTAACGTAACCCATCCCTGCAGCGTTCAACCCCGGGAAATGTAGAGGGTGCTTTGAGGGATAGTAGGAATGTGGGGGAAGAACGAATAAGAAAAAATATCTATCCTTAGCAGACCAATGCCAACTCAACCCCCTTAACCACGCCCTCTGGACCCGCAGCTGACCAAGCCCGCTGCTGTAACCTCATGCATCACACGTAGCCATTTTCACGGGCAAGGTTGTGCGTGTCCGGTGGTAATATCTGTTCCAATATTTTTTCTCCACATGTTGAAGATTAAAAAACATGGGGTATAGTTAGTTATTGGCGTGGCTAAATTCATGAACGTGATAGTAAGTGATATATCAGTTAATGAATAACCCAGTATGCAGAGGAGTATTGGAAGCCAATAAATTTTTGATGAGTGTAGTGGGTTCTTTGTGAGTTCTGGGTGGCAGAAGGTTGAGGCAGGGGATTATGGCGGTTTGAGCATGCCAGGTTGGCCCACTTGTTACGAAGGATTTGAAATTATGTTATATTGAAAATCTAAAGTTACAACTGCTCTAGCGAGTACCGGGTTCTTCAGCATTTTTTATCCTTCTATACGGTAAGGCAAAATGTTCAGGAATAAGAATGTGCAAGTTTCTTTCGGTATTACGGTTCCGAGGTGGAACAATAAGTAGAAGTGGAGGAGGAAGACAAGAAAAAACAGGACGGGGAGAAAGAGAGGAGTTCTGGGTAGAAAGGGAGGAGCACCAGGTAGGTAGGTGGAATACCATATAGGAAGGGAGGAACATCAGGTAGGGAGGAAGGATTTCCAAGGAGGAGAGGAGGAAGAAGCACCAGTTAGGGGAAGAAGGGAGTATTAGGATTAGAGGGGAGAGAAAAATATCTGGTAGAACAGGAGGAAGGAACACCAGGTAGGGGAAGAAAGGAATGCCATTTTGGAGGGTCGGTAGGAACTCCAGGTAGGAGAAGAGGAAAGAACGCAAGGAATGATAGGTAGGGAGGGAGAAGCACTAGGAGGGAGAGGAAGGAAGAGCACTCGCTGGGAGAAGAGGGAGTACCAAGTAGGATGAAGAGAGGCAACAGGTAGAAGGAAGGAACACCGTTTAGGAAGGGAGAATCACTAGGCACCAGGTTGGAGGGGAGGGAAGAGCACCAGGTTGTAAGGGAGGGAGGAATATCAGGTTGCAAGGGGTCGAGGAGCACCAGATAGGGGAGGGTAGGGCACATCAACTAGAGACGGAGCTCCATTAGGTAGGTAGAGAAACAGGGCAACACTGGCAAAGAAGTATCTTCCGGGCAGACGCTTCAGCACCACTATTCATCACATCCAGTGTTGGGCGCATTTCTATACTTTTTTGAGGTCGAGTTTCTAAGTTAGCTATTGCTTTTTTTTTTTCAATTCTTGCATTCCTTTCCTCCTTAGCGAAGTAGCATCAGACGGAAATGACTGAGCCTTCGATGAGAAATCCAAGGGCGATATATAATCTGTTAGTGCGTGTATGGTCTTGGAACTATCCTGAACACCTGAAGATGGTGTTCAGGATCTTTCAGTTCGTGACTGTACAAGCACCACACATCTAATCATACCTTGCTTATTATTATTACTTTTTTCACATAAGTACTCTTGCCAATTCCTATCCGCTCTAACATT
>JAYMFT010050502.1:0-29811 GCA_038088735.1 Panulirus argus
AGGAACAATAAAAAAAAAAAAAAAAAAAAAAAAAAAAAAAAAAAAAAAAAAAATTCAAACTCACAGCCCAAACTGTGTTTGTGCTATTAAATAAAAAAACCTTGCTTTAATTCACATTTAATCTTCCCCTTTCACACACTCTCCCAAACTCAGACACCACTTTCTGCAGTTTCTCATTTGAATGTGGCACTTGTGCTGTGCCATCAACAAACACGAACGGACACTTCCTAAGCCCCCTCAACTCCAACAGACTGCAAACCTGTCCCTCTCTCAAATACCTCCTTCACCAACTCATCCATAAAAATGTTAAACAGCCATGGAGTGTTATGTGTGTAATTACCTATGTTTAATTAACTACTTGTACTGTAAGCTGAGAAGTTTTATGCTCATGGTGCCCTATCTCTTGAACATTTTCTATCATACAAATTCTTAGATATAGGTAGTGTCTGCATTACCCTTATCCTCCAAAATATTCCAATCATCCACCACTATTATACACCTGTATAAAAGTTCTTCTTGACATCTTTTTCAGCAAGTTTCTTACTTAATTTCATGCTCTGTCCTCTGGTTGTCCTATTCCTACATCTTCAGAAAATATGTTCACTGTCTACAGCATCAATCTGATTTACAAATCAAAGGTTATGACCAGGTCACCCCTCACTCTTCTCTCTTCCTAGCTCTATCAGTTCTGTTAACATCTCTGTTGCCCTCATCTAGACCTTTGTTAGTTGTGTGTGCTTCTTTAGGTTCTGTAAACAAACTGAAAAGCATATTCTAGTTCTGGCCGTATCTTAGATATGAATAACTTGCTAAAATATTTCCTTATCCATATACATGAAATCCAGTCTAACAGTTGCCAGCAAACAGTTTGCCTCCTAATACAGGACTATTGTGACAGATTAGGGATGATGCAGACTCCCAAGTCCCTCTCATACTCAGACTCCTGAAACTTACTTTGTACAAAATATCAGTTACATTGAGGCCTTCTTTCACTCTGCCCCATCCTAAATACTTTATATTTTCTAGGGTTGAACTTCATCATGCATGTCTCAAGAGCAACTTTGTAGTCTGTCTAGGTCACCTTGTTATTTGATACAAGCCTCCTTGCTTTTCACTTTCCTCGTGACTTTTGCATCATCTGCAAACACATTCAAGATGGAGTCCATTCTTTCAGGTATGCCATTTACATAGATCAAGAAAAGTAATGATCTCAGAAGAATCTAGTGGCACTCTGCTAGTCACCTCAATCCATCTGAAAAAGGCTCCTCTGACATGCATCCTTAGTTCCCTTCCACTGAGGCAATCTTGTATCCATCGAATTTGTTTCCCCTTATTCCTACCTGGTGATCCAGCTTCTTAATCAGCCTCCCATTAGTAACAGTGTCAAATGCTTTCTGGCAGTCCAAATATAGTCCTTTTTGTCTAAGAAAGATCTCACTCTCACAGAAATCTGAAAAGCTTGTTACTCATGACCACCTCTACCTGAAACTATGCTGTCTCTCGCTAAGGTAATCTCTCCTTTGTAGAAAGTCATCCACATACTTTCCAATTATGTTTTCCTTACACAACAGTGATAACGGGTCTGTAGTTCATTGCCTGTTCCTGGTCTCCTTTCTTATATATAGGTATGGCAAATGCCCTTTTCCATTCCCTTGGCACTTTGCTGCTCTCCAATGACATCTTAAACAGAATATCAAGATGCTTATCTAGCATACATGCACACTTCTTCAGCACATATCGTGAAATTTAATCAAGACCACGAGCCTTATATGGGTTAAGACCTTTTCGTATTATGCTAATGTCTTTTCTAGATAATCTCAATGTATTCTACAACCTCCTCTCATTCCATCTCACTGGTATTGGGGCTATAGTATCTTACATGAGAAAACATTTCTGAATTTGTTATTCAATTCCTCAGATATCTTTAAAATCATTCCAGTAATTATTTCCCAAGAATACCTTAGCCTGATTAGATGCTCCTTCACTAACAAATGACTCCTGATGAATTCATGGAAAAGTTTTGGATTCTCTACTGTCTTGTCCACAATATTCTTGTCAAAGTTTCTTTACTCCTCCTTCCTTATCCTGCTTTACTAATTTCTTACTCTCTTATTTCTTGGAAATGCTGACTAACAGGATTGCCATCTATATCTTTGCCAATGCACACCTCAAAGCTGCTTTGTTTTAGACATCCTTTAGCAGACAATCCTCCTCTTTCTTAACATTTCCTCTATTCAAGGATTGGTAACCATTTCTAATTTCACTTAAAATTTCACAGAACCTCTCACCACACAGCTCTGGTTTCTAGCAACTGAATTCCACTTCCCAATCTACATTACCATAGAAACTGCTGAGGTATGTGTAATTCTCATAATTAATCTGCTCATTTTGTCTTGTCTAATCTCTGCTCTTTTAATTGCCTTATCTACCATACAGTCGAGCTTTAACATTACAAGATCCCTTCTTTCTAATATATCACATTCACTATATCCATGGTAGTGTGCATAAAGATAAGATCTAACAGTGAGGATGCATCAGTCCATCTCATTCTAGTATACTAAATGACATGTTCTTAAAGAGCTTTCCCTGTACAGGGAACTCTCAATTTACAAAATAGTTGTTCTTGAAAATGGTCACATATCAAAAATGAGAAAATCAAATAATGCAAGCAATGGAGATTAGGGGGTTTCGTTATCAATAAGACAGGACCAAATATTATACCAGTGAAAAACTACAGTATACCCATACCAGGAAATATAAAAATACAATAATATACATTCATTCCATCCTCCTCATAATCGAACTTCAGGATTATATGGCCTTATATGCAATGATTAATGTTCCACTCTTAGCGCTCTCACTGATCTTCTCTGCACTATCAAGAATAGCCTGTGAAATACATTCACTAGGTCCAGGGTCATGCTTAATATCAGCTGTTTGCTCACTTCTCTCAGAGGTGATGGCCTTATGCTGCTTAGTACCACTGGTGCCAGGAGAACTTAAAAAATGCTTTGGCGGCATGATGATTGTGGCAAAACATGAAATATATAGTATTCTGCAGTAAAAATACTGCAGCACTACATGACTATAAATTGTGTCCATACTATGCATAAACATGCTTTTTGCATGGTGCAGGCAATGCCCTACCACCACACTGCCAGCCCAATGATGATTGTATTACTCCAAACCTAAGCCTGTGTAAATCATAAAAGGGTGTAAATGGACCATGCATGTTATTCTTGGTACATTCCTGTACTCAAGTCCCTTCTAGGCTTTCTGAGCTCATGCAAGTGATCCCCAAGAGCAATACTAGTAACAGTAATGAGGGTTACTATTACAAAATGTCTCAATCATGAATAAAATTCCCATCCTTTAACTGCCACTAGACACTGTGTGGCCTCTTTGGTTGTATTAAACTTTACTTCTTTTTGTCAAGTCAGAGCTGCTTTTATACAGTAACTTAGCTACATTTATTTACTCTCAAATGGCATCCAATCACTCTCTTATGAACTGGGTCTCCTTATAAAAATGAAAATCATTCACTGAAGCTGAAAACACCCCTGCATTTGATTTGAAGCTGGGGAGCTTCCATATCCAAACCCTATTACATTCACAAAATTTGACACACACAAATTATATATCTAATGCATATATCACGCTGGGACACCTTCCACTCCCCCACTTGCTTGTACATCATAAGTTTCATGAGCAGCAGACCCTCTAAAATCCTGAAGGTGACAGGGATCACTGCCTGGAGCTCTTCTCTGGTCCCCTACTTCTGTGTATATGTTATTACCTGCTGAAATTACCTAGTTGTACTGTTTAGGGAGGGAGTTTTACACCCAAGGGGCCCAATCTCTTGATCATTCTCTATTATTATACAACTTATGTTAATGTATGCTGTCTTTGTGTGTGTAATTCCCTTTTTGTACTAGATGAGGAGGGAGTTTTACACTTCAGGCCCTATCTCTTAAAACATTCTATCATACAAATTCTTAAATTTATGCATACTGTCTGCATTAACCACATCCTCAGTCATTCTGTGCCATTCACCAACTGCTTATACTACAAAAGTATTTCTTTCCACCTTTTTAAGCAAGTTTCTTACTTTATTTCATACTGTGTGTGTGTGCACGAGTTTGTGGTCATCAGACACAAACCAGAAATGAATCAGAAATTAACACAGGAAATAACATAAGCCTTAACCAGAAAATGAAGAGGGGTTACATGAGTTCAGGGAGTTTGCAAGATGTTGTTAAATAAGTCTACATCAAATATGTTTGGAGATGGTTCTGCATGTGCCACTTGCTTTACAGCAGATAGCATACAGAACACATATACAGATGTTACACAAAACTGTGCTAACTCGAAATCTGTTCACTGCTTTTCTGAAAATATAAGACAGAAACTTTTAATTTTCAACTCATTTGTGTTGTTGATCATCTAATTAAAGATATGACATGGAGGGTCTACTGTTAAACCCATTTTTGTTTTGCAGATCAAATAGAGTACCTGAAAATGAAAAAATCTTGATTATTTTTTTGTTATTCTTGACAAACTTCCTTAAATCAAATGTTTCACAACAACCATGTGAACATAAATCACAGAAAAAACTTGAAAACTCACTCTTCCAATCTCTCTGAATGTGTTGTACTTATTTTTTGAGAAATTTGTTCAACCACTTTATTGGAGATGACATCAGATGGATGGACTTTTCCCAAAGAATGAATTTCTGTCTCTCGATGAAAAATGCAATCCCTTACATCACCAGTTTTCGCAAATTTTGCTAATACGTGTCCTGAGGATAGAGGAACTTTTTGTGTCTCATTATCACTGCTCTCATTTGCTGTAGTTTCAATTAACGGAATTTTCCTCTGTGATGGCAGAGAATTATTTGTGGCTTCTTTGGAGCACTTTTGCTTTACACAATCTTCAGTTGTTTCACTCTGGTAAAAAATTCTAATAGCAGCTTTAATGATGCCCTGATTGTTAACACCACTGCTGCCCACATGTATGTTTTGAGAGCTTGTTTCTTTTGCTAGTTTGGAGTCTTTACAGGAATTTTTCATCATTTTAATAACTTTACCTCTCTTCTTAATACTATCATGGATATCTTCTGCCTGAGCAGCAACCTCAAGTCTGGCTCTACTCCTGTTTGACACATCACGAATCTGCTGGCGAAGAGCATCAATGTTGCTAGCCAGTTGCTTCTTCCTGTATGTATCTTTAGTTTTGGAGTTGGGTGATCCCAGGACTTTGGGCAGAGTGTAGCTACTTCCATATTCCTGTAACAGATGACAAAATATAAGATAATATTAGTAACAACCTGTTACTCAGGAGTCTCAGCTGTCAAATACCTGCTCCTCAATCATGCTTGCTACAAATATACACAATGGCTATATAATGGACATTTTTTTTTTATACATATTTGCCTTTTCTCGCATTAGCAAGGTAGCGTTAAGAACAGAGGACTGAGCCTTAGGGGGGAAAATCATCACTTGGCCCCTTCTCTGTTCCTTTTTTGGTAAAGCAGAAACTGGAGGGGAGGATTTTCAGCCTCCCGCTCCCTTCCCTTTTAGTCGCCTTTTACGACACGCAGGGAATATGTGAGTATTCTTTCTCCCCTATCCCCAGGGATAATAATGGACATATGTATGGGAAAATGAACTGGAAGAAAGATTTTTCAAGGAAGGCCTTTGCATTTGCTATTTCAAATGGACAGACATGGCACATGCAAAACATGCCCAAATCATGGCCATCTCTGGTGAGAGAAAATATGGCAAGTAAAAGAATGAAAAAAAAATAATCAAAACTCCTCTGGTATTTGTATACCAGATCTTTTAACAGAAGAAAGGTGAGAGGAAGAGGGAAAGATGAGGCTCCACACCTTCACTGTTTCTGTGAAGGAGTTATCACACTGGTAAATCACTGTGCGGCTGGTCTCCATGCAGAAACTAAGGGAAGAGGGATGGATGGTGAAGTGATGCCTGGAGAATTTAAACCCTCATGCACTATTACACTATCATAAAACTGTCAGATAAGTCATGTCATTCAAACAAAAAATTAATCTATATTTGAGGAATTCTGACTGATTTGTGATATTTTCGCAAGTCATTCCTCAAAGCCAGTTCTCTCATGGTAATCCAACTTTCTTGAGATGTATGGCAACCCTACAGAGCACAGAGCAAACCTCATAAGTGCATCATTACCTCCTAGCAGCCATGTAAAAAGGTGCTGTGAACTAGCCCTTTAACAAAATGTTCTATTCTACCTGTCCCTCCTATATGTGACTAATTTGTTTATTTCACATCTTTCAGTAATGAGTTTCATGGCAAGCAAAAACACAGAGATTAACTCTTCACAGCACAGCAGCACAAGAGAAGGAAATATGAAAAAAGAAAAAGAAGACAAATGGTTAGTAATTCCTACCTGTTGTCCCAGCAACTTTCCCTTGCGTTCCAGCTCACTTATAAACTGTCGGTCTCTTGTTAACTGTGTTTGCAGGGCCCGTATGTGGGCCATCTTGGTCTTCAGTGCTCTGGACTTAGTCTGTAAGTTATTGTTTACTTTTAGTTTGACTGGATATATTCAAATTCAAAACCTGGTCCTAGAGTATCTGACTGGACTAGTCTAAAATTCTATATTTTAATTCTACATTTTGTCATGCAAAAACTAAATGCAGGGAGATGACGCTGAAAAGAATTTGTCAAAGGCAACAGAAAAAGGAAAAAAAAAAAACTGTGGATATATTCTTTTCACCATGTAAGTGACTAATGCAAATTCACAGGGAATTATGACTAAAGTCATATAGCAACTATTGCATCATCATCAATAAGATCTATTTAGGTAATATATGTTAAAAAATAAAAAAGAAGCACCAACTTGATACCGATAATCAGGGAGCTGAACATTACATTCAAAGCTTTTGTTAATAAAAAAATAAGTTAATGCAATAATAATGGCTTCCAAAATGAGCAGCTAGCCTAAGCTTCCATCATTTCTACTTTTCTGTAAACATCTTTTGGATAACACACCAAGAAAAATATTGTTTTAAGCCACTAACATTTTCATGCACTCTCAACAATTTGTTCTAAAATAAGTATATGGAGACCTCTTTTAACGAATGAGATATATTCTTGAGGAACATTCCTTGCAAAAATTGACTCCCGTCTTCTGGTGCCTATGAGTTATGAGCAGTTTGGGATGCAGCCTGCAGCTCTGGTACATTAAGTCCTCATGCAAGTAGCACTGCACTGTCCTTACTGACACATCACTGAGCAGTCTAAGGTTTTTTTTCTTTTAATTCTTATGCATTCAAGCATGGATCTACATCCACTTGATTTTAAAGAACATTCAAAGTAAGTGAAAAGGTTATTCTGGCCTTCCCAGGGTGTTTTGCACGGGTTGGTGTAGCAGTGCCACCAATATCAATAAATGTCTTCGCTCATCATTGTACTGATCTCGAGTTCAAACAGATATTAGAAATTTCTGTTAAGTGGCTTATTTCCCTTGTAAAATGTACCTAGAGATGCTACATTTTCATTAATAAGGTGAATATTTCCAACCACAGTATGTGGCAAAGGCATGAACAAGTAAAGACAACAAAACTTCAGGGCATAAACGGGGAGCACAACAAAGCATTCCCGACTCCTACAACAGCTAAACTGCTACTGAGGTGAGCTCATGTGGCATGGTGGCAAGACATGTAGGTGCCACTGCTCTCTAGAGGGCACCAACTTATCTGGCAGCCACTGGTAGGGTATAGAGATGTGCATCAATAAAATTGCTACCAGCCTGATAGCAACTACTTCGATGGCAGGAACTGTATACAGAAATAGGAACAAATGACTAACACCCTCATTTTCTCACCTCCACTCTCTACCTGTCATGTATAATGTACTAAATGCAGAGCCTCCTATCCATGAACAAACCCCACACACTTCTCCATGATTTCCGCAAACGACATCATATATTCTGGTTCAGTCCACTGACAGCACGTCATACCTTGTACACAACATCAGTCCAGTTCTCTCTATGCCGTACTCCTCCATGCTCAAGCCCCAATCACCCAAAACATCTTTAATTCCATCCTTCCATCTTATCCCCTATTTCCCTCCCGTCTCCTTGTTCCTGTTGCTTCTGACACTTATACCGTCGTACTCAGTCTCTCCCACTTATCCTCTGCATATGTCCACACCATTTCAGCACACCCTCTCCAGCTCTTTCACTTATCCATACTCTTCTTACTAACAAACATCTCTCATACTCAGTGATTTCTTACTAAATCAACCTTTCACACACCACATATTGTGCTTGGGCAATTTATCTTCAACATATCAACCTTCTTCCCTACATTTTTAATTTAGGGCCAATGCCTCACATGCAAACAGCACAGTCAGGACTATCAAACAATCAAACATACACATCTTCCCCTTCACATATAGTGACCTCTCTCTCCACACACTCTTCAGTGCTCCAAGGACCTTAGCCACATCACTCACAACACTATTCACTTCAGCTTTCATAATTCCATCTACAGCCATTTCCACTGCAAGGTATAAGAAACAATCCACTTCCTCCAGAACTCTCAGCTTCTTCCTCTCACACACTTTCCCAAATTCAAGAGGCCAGTTTCTGCAGTTTCTCATTTGAGTCCAACACCAAAAAATATCGGACTCACCTCCCAGGCACCTCCCAACCCCAACTAACTGCAATCTGCCACTCTCTCCACCTTGCATTTACCACTCACTGCAACACCCATGAACTGGTTAAATAACCATGGTGACATCACATACCCTTGACACAGACTCACATTCCCCTGGAACCACTCATTCTCCTCTCTTTCTGCTTCTGTATATGACAGAAGCCTTTGAGGAAAAATCCTTGCCTGGCTCCTTCAGTTTACACACTCCCATTACCTCTTCACATATACACACTGTATGATACTTTACCCATGTCTTTCCCATCCCTCATATTCTTCTATCTCCTTATTTCAATCATCTTCAACAATAGCTCTTTGCTATTCCTCATCAACAGACTGTAACATATTCTTCAAAATGCATATTCTCTTCCTCTTTGAATCTTCTAGTGACTTCCACCATTCCTATTCTCAATTCCCAAAATGTCAGCAATTAAGACTGATGGCAAAGAAAAATCTTTTCCATTCATTCATAATTTCATAACACTACAGTTTTTACTAGTTTTATTTAAGCTCGGCAGATTCATTTTCCATTCTGTGTGGCATTAAAATTTCTTTAGTTATGCCTACAGTCTGCTCCTGCTTTGTTAAATCAGGCAGCATTACAAGCCCAACTTACAACTCCTTGTATATTACAAATCAAGAGGTAACCATTATACTTCCTGGTGTTTCGATGACCTGACTACCTTGCTTTTTCTCACTATCAAAAGCAAAGTGGTATAAGTAAAATCGCTTCCTAAAAGTGAATATCAGAATTTTATAATCCTTTACTGCTAATACCTATGCTGCCATTCACAATCTTTAACATTTTCACTAGCATACAAACACACACTGAGGGAGAGGAGGTAAAGACCCATTATACACTTTTAGAATTGCAAATGCTATTCCATACCTTCCTACCACATCTGTTGATCAACATTTTCTTTGTACACTTTTAAGGAGATAAGGGGTCATGAAGAGGTATTTCTATTTACTACCTGTTTGCTGTGTCCCATCTTAATAAGATAGGACTCTTGAAAAAGAAGATACAGGTTGAGCATCCCTAATCTGAAAATCCCAAATGATTCTGGTCCTAGGTATTTCGGATAAGGGATACTCAACCTGCAATTATAAATGGCCCCTAAAAGCAACACTATGATTTCATTAAAAAATTCTATATATACCATGGTCTTTCAGTCACTTTTACAAAGCAGTATCTGTTTGTTTAAAGGAATTAACCACAGTATATATTAAGTCCCACTGGATAAGAATAAAGCTTGACTTTTCAAGGCAGGGCACAATTACCCTTAAAATAAAATATTTAGTCAATGTTATTGTTATTTAAACATACAATCTTTCTTTGGCATATATAACATTTGAAAACACTTAACTCACACAGCCCATTTTTTGTAACTCTTGATTTTCCTGCAGCGAGTACTTTATGCTAACTCTGCCTTTTGGCAAAATGTTTGGAGCAGTAGATATAAGTAGTTGGTAGGAACATTTAGGCCGGAGCATTAGGCAAAAAGAAAGATAAGATAGAAGTAGTCAGTAGGAACATTAGGTATGATCCTCTGCACACACTGCACTAGAGTTGCCCTCTGCCAGTGGCCTGTTAAGAGTGAGGCACTAAAGACTAGAAAGCGGCACTGGAGTTTACTAGTTATTGACACTTTATTGCCATGGCCATACCCTTGAGGAAGTTCCAACTGGCACAGGCGGCAGAGATATAGACATATAGACAGAACAACTGATCTGAGGAGGATGCAGAGTGAAGTAACCAAGGCAGTTTAGGGTAAATACATCTGCACTATACAATTAAAAGACGAAGTGTATGTGTTTATTCAAATCTTAAGACCAGTACATATGTTCTAGGTATTATAATACATCAACTGCAAGGCTTAGAGCTTACACCGAACTGAAATGATAAATAGCATTAGAAAGATTTTAAAATCTCTTGCCAAAAGAAACTAACTTGACTATAAACACTTGCCTCCAGTTGTGTTTCCATCTCTTTCAACTGGCCAGACAGTTGCACCACACTTTTCTTAAGAGACTGCCTTTGTCGCTCCTCCTGGGTTGCTTCTTGTACTAAGGAAGTTAACTGTGATATCACTTTATTCATTCCAGTTCTGTAAAGAAAGATGGACAACTTAATTCAAATTCAGGTTCTTGATCATACAAATAAAACTAATACAATAAAATCCACACAATACACTTTTCTAGAATATCTGCTATATTCTATCTATTTCAATGTTTGTACAGTAAACCCTCGATTTAACAGACCCCAATATAAGGGATTTCAGATCTAATGGACCAAGCAAATAATAATACATTAATAATAATTCAAAAAATCTAAAAAAATAAAAAAAATCTCAAATGCTGCACTATGCGCATTTCATATCGCACTTGTTTTTGGTAGCGTGGGGTAGACTCACTTTGTTTCAGTCTCAGTCTGCCTCTAGCCATCGTGCGGTCAGGTTGTATACATAGAATTGTGACTTTATATATCAAATAATTTTGCAAGCCTTATAATTCAAGAAGAAATCAAGTGATAAAGGAGTTAAAAGAAAGTGTGTGAACTGCATATCATACATTGTATTAAAAAATAGCCCATAGGTTACATTCAATTTAACAGACTTTTGGCATTAACAGACACCGCTTACCCCCCCTATTAGTCCGTTAAATCAAGGGCTTACTGTATTTTCCAAAATTCATAGCAGGCTGGCAAGATGAAACCATAGTTTGGTAACTTAAATCTAAGCATACAATACTGTGATAAAGTTGAAGAAGAATCTTAATCAGAAAATCTTACAAATTAGTCTGCTTGTTTGAATTCTGCAAAAATGAAGCTACAGCCTTCTCCCTGCTTTACACAGAACTAACATACCAGAAGACAGGTACTCACAATACCAAGGCTCCTATTCTGTTCAAGCCCTTTTATCACAAAAGCACTATTTCAAGACTCATCTCAATGTGAAAGCCCAACCAAAATATGTCCCAAGGGCAGGAAGAGATATGTGCATGCATGTGTGTATACATGTGTGTGTAATTACAATATTTGTACTGTATGGGAAGAAAGTTCTACACTCATGGGGCTCCACCTCCTGAACTTTATATAAGCTGACATTTGGACAGTAGGCACTGGTGACCAATAGCACTCACTGCAGGAAAATCAGGATTTACAACACAGAACCCTGTAAGTTACACATGAAGTATTACATCTCAAATGACACTGCTGTGTGTTTTAGGACTAAATGCCAGCAGCCCTTGCATATGAAGGGCAGGAAAAAAAAGAGCAACCCATGCCATGAAGGGGAACTTTAAAGTGACTGCAGTATTGGCTCATTGCACCCTCTCAAAACCCAAGCAGCAATAACTCTTTGGTGGGTGGTTGCCTGCTACCTGCAACCTGAGTATGTAATTCCCTATTTGTAATCACCAACTTTCGCAGCATGAGGATGAGTTCTAAAGTCACAGGACTCAGTCTTCTGGACTTTATATGTCATCAGACAGCCTCCTAAACCTTTATAAACTGATTGCATTCACAGTTTCCCTGATCAGTTCATTCCATATCTTCCACCATCCTTACATTAAAACATTGCTTCTTAACATCCTTTCCATTTTTTTGCCCAGCTTCTTGTCATGGCTTCTAGTTACTTTGGTGCTATATCTCTTGAAGAAATGTTCACTTTTATTACTGTACAGCTGATTTGGAAACTGCTGAAAGGGAAGACTGATATCTGGTCCCTCTTCTCTCTCTATGCCTCCATGGTTTACATGAGAGAGAGAGAGAGAGAGAGAGAGAGAGAGAGAGAGAGGGACTTGACCAGAAAATGTAATTCCCTTCGGCAATTTCTTAAGCTATCACCGACTCCACGAGATGCTGCACATTAGCCTTCTAATGTCCCTATTACCGCTGTTGTTTATAGCTTATTTCTGGCATTTTTCTAGGAGTTACAGGAAGTTGTCGACTTTCGGCCTATGCGACTTACAACTGACTGTACTTACGACTACTTTCATATGACAGTTTCGGGTAAGCTCCTGGCACTGCCAGGAGGATGGGAGGCTAAGTGCTGGGAACGCTCACATCATTCCTGCACCCCGCAGAAAGCTCCCAGCACTACACACTTCCTCCTCTGTTTGTTTGTCTTTCACTTTGGAAATTTTTCTACAAGATCACCCCAAAGATGTCTGTGTAGAATGTGTTGAAAGATGATAACTACTAAGACAGTGATGATACAATGGTTATAACAATAATGAGAACAGAAAATGTTCATAAAATATGACATAAAGATGATTATAATATCATTAAACTGTACAAAATACCTAAGGTAATTACAACATAGGTCGACTTACGACTGGTCTGTCGGAACCAATCGCACTCGTAAGTCGACGAATACCTGTACTTGAATTTATAAAATAATTGTCTAAACGACTTTTGAAGGTATTTATAGTCTTAGCATTCACTATGTCTGGTGGTAACTTATTCCAGTGCTTTTTCCCACTTCCATACTACATCTTTTATTCCATTTGTCCTGGTAACCATATTTTCTTGTATTTCGAAGACATTCGTGATTTACATTATCGAACTTGTTCAAAATTTTGAACACCTGGATTAAGTTGCCACGATGTCTATGTTTTGTAAGGGAGAAGAGATCCAAACGTTTTGGCCTCTGTTCATATGCCAGATTTCTAAGGGATGGTATCAATTTTGTTGTGCATCTTTGTACTTGCTCTGTTTTTTCTTTGTCTTTTTATAGTTTGGGGACCAAACGTGGACTGCATTACATCTCAGTCCTCTTACTTAAGTTACCATCTTAAATGCTCTTCTTTGCACTCTCTCAGTTAAATCTCTGTGCTTCTTTAGGTGCAGTGACCAGACTTGAAAGGCTCAGTCCTGTTTTGGTTTTCCATACATTGTAAATAGCTTACTGAATGTATCTTTATCCACATACTTGAATGTACTACAAACAGCTGCCCTGAGAAAGTTCACCTTCTATATAATTCTTTTGTGCAAGCTGGCAACATATTAGACAGAATGTTAACCCCAAGTCTTTCACAAACAGATTCTTGTAATTTATTTTCCGCTACGTAATAATCACATCTAAGCCTTCTTTCACTCTGTCCCATCCTTATTATCTTGCACTTACTGGGGTTGAACCTCATTAAACATTTCTCTGATTAACAGTGTAACTACCTATTTGTAATGTATGGGAGGCACTTTCACTTTTTTTTCATGTTGCCCCATCTCTTCAACATTCACATATCATACAACTTCCTCACTAACATCTTGCAAAGAATTGTTAGGAATCTTTGTTATCAATGATTTATAAACTTAAAGAGCATGATCAGGTCATCCATCACTCTCCTCTCCTCCAAGGTGGGCATATTTAAGGCCTATAGCATTTCCCTTCCTCAACTCTCAATTTGGGTACAGTTTTTGTAGCTCTCCTCCAGACCTTCTCCATTAGCTTTTTATAATTCTTTAGGTGCAGAGACCAAACCTGAGAAGAACACTCTAGTTAGGGCCTTATTTATAATGTGAACAGTCTGCTGAATAATTCCTTATCCATAATCTTGAATTCAGTTGTAGTAATTGCGAGCAGACATCTGGTCTCCTTAACTACTCATCTCAGGTGGGACTCTGACAACAGGTTAGGGACAATATCGACTTACAAGTCCTTCTCACACACAGGTACTTGCAGCTTATTTCCTGCTACATGATAATTATAACAAGGTCCTCTTTCACAGTGACCCATCCTCACTACTTTACATTTATTCAGGGTGAACTTCATCAACCATGTATCAATGCAACTTTGAAGTCTGTCCATGGCTCTATGGAAGTTGATGAAGTCTTCCACACTTTTCACTTATCTCAAGACCTCTGCATAATCTATAAACATGTTCAAGAAGGAGTACACACCTTCTAGCACGACATTCACACAGATCAAGAAGAATACCTTTCCAAGAACAGTACCCTGGGGGCTCCACTAGGGACCTCCACCCACTCTGACAAGCATTATCTGTTTCTTTACACTCAGATAATTTTCTATCCACAGATGAAGTCTCCCCCTTCTCTATGTCTGCAGATTTAACTTCTTCACCAAACATCTATGTAGTACAACATCAAATTCTTTCTGACATTCCAGACAGACATAACCCAAAAATTGAGCTCAATCTCACATAGAAATCTAAGAGATTCAATACATATGACCATCTTTCCCTGACTGTGTTTTCTGTCACTTGGGTGGTTTCTCATTTGCAAGTAATCATCCATTTACTTTCTGATACTGTTTTGCCTTAGCTTATAGAAGAAACTCTTCAAAGATCCAGTCTGTAGTTCAATGCAACTTTCTAGTCTCTATTCTCAAAGACAGATATGGTATTTACCCTCTTCCAATCCTCTAGCACTTACCTTCCTCCAGTAACATCTTGAATAACAATTCAAGTGGCTTTTCAACTGTATCTGCACACTTTTATCAGTACATATGAAGAAATTTCATCAGGGTCAAGACCCTTTAGTATTCTGTTTATCTTGAGATTTCAATACTTTCCAATGATGTTTTCCTCTATGAAAACACTCGTGAGCTTGTCATTCACCTTCTCACATAACTTTACATCATCCTCTACAACTCTTCCCTCAGAATCCTTTGGGCTGATAAGCTGCTCTTTAAATGACAATTTACTAATAAATGTACAAGAAATGTTTTGGACTATCTCTTGCCTTGTTCAGAGTTTCTTTATTCCTCTTTTATCTTGTTACAGTCATGTTTTGCTTATGTATACCTTTCAAATACTGGCAAACTGGAATTCTGCCTGAATCTTCTCCACAGTACATCCATATATTCTTTCAGCTTTTAACATCTTTTATTGTATCATACCTTTCTTTTCCAAATTTCCCTCAACATTCAAAGCAAGGGTACCCATACTCTCACTTCTATACAAATTTTCACAGAACCTTCCACAACAATGAACTATATCAAACCTACTTAACTTTATTTCCTAATTCATGTTCCCAATGAAATAAGATTCTGTATAGTGTCAACAATCATGTCCTTTTTGCCTTTATTTACATAAGCATTTTACTACTTTTTCCATTGGTGTGTCATGTACAATACTCTCAGTTTTCGTGCCACTACGAGTGAAGAAAAAACAAAATAATGTACCAGCCCCTCATATTCTAGTGTGCTCAGTGACATGCTAGTATAGGATATTTTCCTTAATATACTCTAAAAACCTACCTCTCTCTGACTTTGTCTCCATAAGATTCCAAAAAACTAAAGTTTCCAGCAGTGTCCTTAACTATATCTATATGCCCCTAAAAGTGACACAAGCCTGGGCATATTACATTATGGTTGCTAAGTTATGATGAACAAGCATCAACTGGCTTCATGAGGTATATTAATGGAAGTGTATCCTCATGGTAGCACTTTTTTCTTTTGAAGGGAGGTTTAAAAGCATTTAATACCCCTGCTAAGCAAGTCCACACAACAATGCTCAAAAGGCTCTGTCTATACCTGAGAAATAAATGAAACCATGAACACATCACAACACTTAGTAAAAAAAGTTGTAAAGACCTTCTACAATAAGTGAGTGATGGTAGTTAGAGAAAGCTAACAGCATTAATACTAAAATGTTTACATCACAACCATAGAGATTTAAGTCAGAGGCCCCTTTGACAAATTCCCCTCTTATAAAGTACAAACAGGCTAACTAAAAACACAATGAAATCTGACAAGCAAATTTTCAAGGAAAATTTCTTTGGCTGGTACTAGAATCTACAAAATGCCTCCCCTGGCAAGATGTAGGTTACACTCCCTCCAGTTCTCTGTCTGACACATAATGGCAAGCTGGAGGCATCATTCCTTTCAGTTCAATGCCCAACAGAGAAAATGGCAGTTTGATGAAAAAGAGAAACAATCTAGTTTAAATAAAGAAACTAAATTATTTAGCATGAATAAATTTACACAATCCTTCACCCTGATTACTTTACCTCTTTTCACTGTAATCATGTTCGATTCTTTTCAGAATCAATGATCCCTTGGTCTCGACTGACTTCTCATATTTTCCCTCATACTTCCCTCCTCCTTGGGCCTTTACGTTACCATCTACAGCGTTAGTATCCACGCTCGCACCTGACTTCATACCACTGCTGTGATCTGTGGGGTACTTGAAACAATCTGAAAAACTAATTGTGTCATTAGCTGATGACTGGATTTGTATTCTATTTGTATTATTTCTTCTGGTAGTACAAACTCCTTTATTTTTCATATCTGCATCACTTTGTCCCCAAAGTTTCACTGACACTTCCCCAGGCTGGGGTGTCTGTACATCACTACAACCTTTTTCTGGTTCTTGCCCAGTTTTCTTCATCTCTTGACAAAAGGTTTTAACTTCCAATGAACTTGTGTCTAATTTTGAGTCATCTGTAAAGCATTCTGCTGTTTCTTGTCCAATACTGTGGCAAGAACAAGAAGCACATTTCTCAGGATTTTCCACAGAAAGATCATGTGAATGCTGTTCAATTTTTACTATCGATACCGTACTGTTCTTGTGGCTTGCTGGTCCTTCATCCTTACAATTTCTCAGTTTGGATATATGTTGCAAATTTCCAGTAGGTTTAATTTCTTTTTCACCATCACTTTCAGACCTGTGAGTACCCACACATTCGGCATTAACAGAGAATGGATTAACAGTAAAAGTTTGTGCTGAACATGAAGACACATCATCCCCCTCAGCAACGAGATTTTCACCGTTCCCACACATTTTTGAGGTGTGCCATGTGTGTCTCTCTTCAAACTTATCATTTGGAGGCAAGCCAGAGGTTCCTGTCATGTTTCCCACATCATCAATGACTTTGTTTCTATTTTCACAAAAAATCATGCTTCCTTCACACACTTTCTGGTCATCTAAAATGACATCTTTCTTTTGCATCTCTTCCTCCTTCAATAAACCTATCCCCAAACACATTTTCTGCTTACCCTCCAAACTAGAACCTTCTTGCTTAGAAGAGTAAATAACTGTAAAGCAGTCTTTGCCAACTGTTTCCTTGCCCTTGCCATTTGTCTTCCTAACGTCATTTATCAAATGAATACAAGTTTTTTCCTTGAACATGGTCCCAGTTTTGTCTAACTTACTATCATCATCATTTGTCTCAGAATCACATGAAACACAAGAACTCCTTTCTCTGCTACTTTCTGTCTTGATTTTTGTATTTTCAATTGTGCTATGTTGCTCATTATCCTCCCCATCTCTGTTGCGGCAGCAACCATTCCCATCACTTCCTTCTTCATGCACTTCATCCAAAACCATCCATTCTCCACCTATATCCTCATCCTGTGGTCCCTCATGGATGATAATCTCTTTGTTATTCTCATCTTCACTTTCCTCTTCAATGACAACATTACGTACACGGCAATGATCTGGTGAATTTTCTTGTATGGCCTCGGTTACTGTAAGTTCATCAACTTTCTGATGAATGACCACTTTTAATGTTGTAGCAGCCTGACTTACTTCTGATACATCTGCAACATGCCCATCCTTCGAAGCACTAACTAAGCTTTGGGAATTTTCTTCCTCAGGAGTCATGGTTTCTGACAGTTTTTCTGCTTTTGCTCTTTCTGAGATTTTCTTCTGTAGAGTCTGGAGCACCATTTCCCTTAGAGTCTCCTCATCTTCATCCTCTCGGGAAGACTCATCTGCAATAACTGGATCATTTACATTAGCCACATGATGATGTTCATTCTTCCCTACTTCACATGCATCTTCCATACTAGTCATACTACTGTGATCATCACAACTGCCAACATTTGGCAGCTGAATTTGCAACATGCCCATCTCCTTCCAGCTCACTTCTCTTGAACTAGGCATTCCTCCACTACTAGCTGCACCAGACAACTTCTCCTCTGACTCTGAAAGATCATTCTCTCTCTCTGAGCTTGAACTAACCATTTTGTTATATCTTTCTCCACCAAGACTAGCTCTTGAGGCATCCGGGCTGGGTCCAATACCTTTACCAGCACTCTTGGAGCATGCAGACAATGTAACCAGGCGAGTGTTCAAAGGGACTGGTTTAGACCTGGTGGTAGCAAGTGGTCTCTGCTGCTGTAACTGCCTTCTTCGATGTAGCAACTCCTTCTTTCTAAGCTGCTCCTTCAGCCTGTGGTATTCCACTTGCTGAGTGCGACTCAAATGACGAACAACCTGCAAGATAAAGATCACATTACATCAGAAAAATTACCAAAAGCAAGGAATTACTGGGTCATTTACATTAAATAGGCTTTATCATGACAAGTAACCAATATTTTCATCAGCTGAAGCTTGTCACTGTTGGCTGTTACACTGCCAGACTTCTGCTACAAATCAAAACAAAAGTAATAATTTTCAAGAAACAAAGCTTGTAAAGATCTCCATGTGACAAAAAATTTTAAGCAATAAGGCATCATATTTACAAATGCTGAAGTTTGTCAAATGAATGGGCAAATGACCAATCTGAAAGCCCTAACATTCCCAGGACAGAAAGGCCATCTTGAAAAGTGGAAAAAACAGACTAACTCCCTTGCTGTTAAGTGTAACAAATCTAGCAGCTATTATCCAAAGCCAAGTCCAGCAAATCTAGCAGCTATTATCCAAAGCCAAGTCCAGCAAATCTAGCAGCTATTATCCAAAGCCAAGTCCAACAGACTACTCAATGGATTATCTTGACTATTTCATACAACCTGGTTCAGCCAAATAACTGCACACTGTTCCCCTATATACCACACTGGTCCAATTCATTCTATCCCATGCATACCTCTTGGCCACCTAATGTTCAAGCCCTAATACCCCTAGGCTTTCATCAATCCTCCTTCAGTCTCCCATGCCATGGCTCCCTCCATTTCTCGCACGTAGATCCTCTTATATGTATTTCAGAGGTGGAGGGAACAAGGAGAAGCAGGAGACCAAATTGGAGGCAGAAGGATGGAGTGAAAGGGATTTTGAGTGGTTGGGGCCTCAACATGCAGGAGAGTGAAAGGCATGCACGGAATAGAATGAAATGGAACAATGTGGTATACCAGGGTCGACATGCTGTCAATGGACTGAAACAGGGCATGTGAAATGTCTGGGGTAAACCATGGAAAGTTCTGTGGGGCTTGGATGTGGATAGGGAGCTGTGGTTTTGGTGCATTACACATGACAGCTAGAGACTGAGTGAGAGCAAATGTGGCCTTTTTCGTCTGTTTCCTGGCGCTACCTCACTGACGCAGGGGGTGGCGATGCTGTTTCCTGTGAGGTGGGGTGGCATCAGGAATGGATGGAGGCAAGCAAGTATGAATATGTACATGTATATATGTGTATGTGCATGTGTATGTATAAGTAAGTATATTTGTATATGCTGGTAAGTATAAGTATGTATTGTGCATATATGTGCATGTTTGTAAAAATGTGTTTATTTGAGTGATTGGATCTTTCTTCGTCTCTTTCCTGGCGCTACCTTGCTGATGCAGCAAACAGCGATCAAGTATAATAATAATAATAATAATAATAATAACAATAATAGATCCTCCTATGTTGGTTTTTCTTTGCTTATCCTTTCCATAAGTGAGAGCCATTATAGCAATTCCTAATAATCTCTCTCAAAGGGATACACCACAGCATATGAAGCAGTCAAGATAAACCATGGTGTAGTCCGTGGGACATGATTGAGGATGGTTGTCTCTGGTTTCGGTTCATTATATACGTCAGCCAGTGACAATCTGTATAAACAAGGTCACTTCATTTGCTCCTGTTATTAACTCACTAAAGTAAGAAAGAGACTTAGGTACATATTTCTTTTTTCTATTCTCCATTAATGGCTACATAATGAAGGAAAAAAAAAGCTTAAAGAATAACTAAAAAAAACTTACACTAGGTGTGGAGTCAACACTAGCTGCTTTCGACTTCAATTTACTAGATGAATCTGACCCTGATGATCCTGGTTTATCCTGAATACCTTTGCTTTCACCAGCTGGTTTGGCATTGCGCATAGCTTTCAAAAGATGATCTATGCTTGAACTAATTGTTCCAATGGCAGAGGCTTCAGACTCGGCTTCTTTCTTACGTCTTTCATGAGAGGTTTCGTCTTTCATCCCACCTTCTTCAGTTTCCTCTTCAGAATCAGAGTTTAAATTGATAATAACTGGCTTGACTGGGGGAAATTTAAACTTGGGAACATCAGTGTGGATAGAGGGATCACTGGATATGAGGTAATCATATCGACTACTTTTTGGGTCCAAACCAAAACCACCTATGTCTGAAAGACTTGGATGCATATCCACCCTATTAATATGGGTAGGGCTACCACCTTCCTTTATCCTGGATTTCTGCAAGTGAATATTCTTAATCAATGCTGTTTTACCACCACGAAGTCTGGGCACAGGGGATGAATCTGAAGAAGACAGTATCCCATGGGGAGGTGAGTTTTCCCATACCTCCCTTACTAAGCACACATTTTTTTCCACAGAAGGTGGCACTTGATGGCCTACGGCTGACTCTACTGCTTTTTGCTGCTTTTTTCTTGATAAATCAATTAAAAGCTGAGCACGTAGCAAATCTTCATCTTCCTCTTCTGTAACAGAGTCAATCATCTGCTGGGGTTTAATACCAATGACCACTGGCTCCAATTTTCTAACACCCCATCTTTTCACGCCTTGTTTCCTTTTCACAAGTTTTATTTTCTTCTGTCTTTCCCTTTTTCTTCTCCTAGCTTCACTTCTCTTGCTAACAAGCTGGTTGTTCTGCTGATCTGCAAGATGCCTAGTATCATTTGTATTCTTCATTAAAGGAACTTCTATTAAATGCCTTTGGAGAGCATCACTTGTAGAGATATGCTGTGGGTGTGCAGTCTGCTGTTTCAGCACAAGTGACATAAAGGCCTGATAGTGTTCTGCTGGAAGATCCTTCAAGTCCTTTTGAGGTTCTGCTGTGTGTCTGCTTACATCAGAATTTTCCACTTTATCTCTGTCAAACTTGTTACCCTCTTCTGATACAGATCTTTTGGGAAGTTCACAAGCAACATCTGTTGAGTCATTTTCTAATTCTTTATTTATAGGGCAACTCCATTCTGGACTCTGAGACTGCTGCTGTCCCCAGTCTGCACTGCAAACACTCTGAAGACTATAGTGATTGTAATGATCACTAGAGTCATATGGAGCCTGCATTGTCTGAAGGTACATGTTCTGATCATAGCACCAATTATTTATGTTACTGATATCATTAACCGGCTGATCAGGGGGTGGGGGTGGTGGCATCATATATGCCCATTCAACTGGCATCTGAAAACTGGTGGTAGGTTGTGAACCTTCTGGTCCTGTGGTACCCTCTTTTATGTTATCAGGACAGTTATTTAACACATCACTTATGATAACTCCTGTTGTGAATGGAGAGTTCCTATTGTCTAAAGTGATGTCTTCTCCAACTTCTTGGAAAAGTTCTTCATCTAGAGTGTCATCATCATCCTCTCCAGCAGAACTGTCACATATATCCATATCAACTGGATCTTGGTTACAATCAGAGAGTTCTTTAGTATCCCCCAATATATCTTCTACCCTGCTTTCAACCAGTTTATTACTGCTATCAATGGCATCCATGTAGCTTTTGTTAGTGTGGATTGCTCCAATTTCAAATTCACATTCTGGACTGTCTGGTGCCAAGACCGGCCTTACAGAGCCTTGACAAGACTGATCTAAAGTCAGTTCAATCTCTCCAACATCATCATTTTGTCCACAGTTTCTTTTTTTGTAGTTTTTCCCACCTTCATTTAACTGCTCCACAACTCCAGCTGTGTTATGAGAGGATCCTTTCCATTTACTCTGCAGTAAACTGTTCTCTAAGGTACCAATCAAGGTAAATTTGTCTCTGTCAGGTTGTAACTGGTTTGAATGTTCCTGACCACTCAAATTTTCCCTTTCTCCCTTGTTTTCTTCTGTACGAGTCAGTCTTTCAATGAGGGACAATCCACACAAAATGTCCTGCTGGCCTTCCTTCCGGACATCACTGAGTACCCTGAGGGATGACTGAAGGGCAATAAGTCTCAGCTGTAGCTCATCTTCATCTTCTTGGTCCAGAGTGTAGCATTCCTGCCCATGGTCTGTGGATGACTCTCCTACAGATCGTTCCCTAACTCCTACTGACTTAATAAGCTCACTGTCTTTATCTGTTGTTACAGCAGTTGTTTCTCTAGCCTCTGGATGAACTTTAAGCTTGCCTTTCATAGTTTTCTTCAGTAACATTTCTCCAAGGCTGCCAGGTGGAGGCTGTTTCTGCCCCTTCATCAAAATAAGGTCATTTGGCTTCTCTTTGGGCAGCTGATCAGCTTTGAAACTGGTCTTTTCTTCATCCAGAGTACTACTTCTTTTCACATTAGTTTTATTTTGTTTTGTGTAAGGACGATGGTTGGGATATGAATATGTTCTGCTTCTGCTAAGGTCCTTAGGAAATTTATGGCTGCTGTATGATGGAGATTTCCTATGCCCATCTTTCCTTTGGGTTGGAGGAGATCTATGTGGTGATGCACGTTTAGTGGATGATTTCTGTGAGTGAGGTTTAAGAAGAGGGGGCTGCTTGCTAGAGCGTTTATTCTCCTTCCCTGAAAGAATATTTTTTTTTGAGACCAGTTACAATATTTACTACTAAAGGATATGATTCCTTTATCAACTTCATATATTCAACAAAATACTACAGGATGAAACATATTTTACAATCATCAAAAAATGGAACACTTAAGAAAAAAAATTACAAACCATTCAAACTAGTAACACAAGATACAATAATGCTCTAGCACAAGTTTTATACCAGGGGTCAGCAAGAACTGCAGCGGATTACTCACTATAGCATGAGGAAACTTTTCATACACGATCTACAAGCAATGGTCTATACTAATCCTTCTTGACTGGCAGTCAATAAGTCTGCCTGGGTGAGAGACAGCACAAATAAATATTCAAACTGATATAGGATTAGGCAAAAACCGTCATAAATACATCTTATGACACCAAAAGTGGAGCTACAACCATTACAAATAACTCTGTCTCAGTTACAAAACCCAGAATACTCTGACTCAAAATTCCTACAGTCTTTTGCCCACCCCATAAAATTATGAATGATCAAGATTTGCAGTTAGAATATCATAGAATGGGATTCAAAACATTCTAAAAACAAGCATTTACTAAAGATTTAATTCAAAGAATATCAAATATGACCTTAAAAGTTTGCATGCTAAGAGAAACTTCTCATTCACTTAAAGTTTGGTTTATCTTGCTAAATATGAGAATAAAGAATTCTTAAAGCATGTAAATCAATCTCTTAAAGATTTTACAAATAATTTCATTGTTTCTACTACTTTCTTAAAAATTAAAAATGAATCCATGAAACAAACATGCCCACCTCACTCTAACCAGTGTATGCTTGACACCCTCCTGTGTGTTAAGGCTCTAAGTACTTCAAAAGTTTTTCATTCCATCCTTCCAGATTCCTCCAGCTTCTTATCCCCTCCACTTCTGACACTTATACCCTCTTTGTCAACCTCTCCTCATTCATCCTCTCCTTATGTCCAAACCATATCATTCAGCATGCCCTCTTCAGCTCTATTAACCATACTCTTATTATCAGACCTCCCACTTCCCTCTTACCCTAGCATTTCTTACTTGCTCAACCTCCCCTCGCACCACATATCATCCTCATAAATTTTCTTCCTGAACAATCACACTTTCCCATACTTTATCACCCAGAACCAACAGCTTGGATCCAAACAAAGCTGTCAGCATTATTGTTATAATGCAGAACTGCTCCTCTCACCAAGACCTACCATGCCATCCCATCCATAAACACATCAAACAACCATGGTGACATCACACATACCTGTCACAGACCCATCTTCAACTGGAACCACTCATCTACCTCTCTTCCTACTCACACACATGCCTTTCTCTCTTGATAAAAGCTCTTCACTGCTTTAAGCAGCTTTCCTCCTACACCATAAATTCATAACACCTGCAACAGTGCATCTCCATCAACCCTATCATATAATTTCACAAGATCCATAAACACCAAATACAAACCCTTCTGTTTCCCTAAATATTTCTCATATACACAATCTTTAAAGCAAACACTTGATCTGCAAATCCTCTACCACTCCTGATGCCACACTGTTCCTCCCTAGGCTGAAGCTCCGTGCATGCCACCACCCTCTCAGTCACCATTCTCCAATCCAACTTACAAGCTACTCATACTAAAACCTATGTAATTTGAACATTCACTTCTGTCCTTCTTGCCTTTATACAATGGTATAATGCAGGCATTCTGCCAATCCTCAGGTACCTCACCATGAGCCATACATACATCAAAAATCCTACCTGACCAATCAACAACACAAATAATATGAGGTACTTCACCATGAGCCATACATTCATCAAAACTCATAACTGACCTATGACAATATGTGGTGTGAAGAGGGTTGATTGAGTAAGCACTGATCAGGTGAGAGATAGGTTTGATTAAGACAGATGAAGAAGGTGCACTGAAATTGTATGGACATATGAAAAGGATGAGTGAGGAGAGGCTGACTAATATGGCGTACATGTCAGAAGCGGAGGGAATGAGGAGAAAGGGAAGACTGAGGTCAAGATGGTCATATGAAGTGAAAGTTCTATTGAATGATCAGGACCTGAACATGCAGGGGGATGTCAGGAGCGCATGGGATAAAGTGATCAGGTGCAATGTAATATACTGGAGGCAATGTGCTGTCCATGCACTGAACCAGGGCATATGAAGTGGTCAGAGGAAACTACCGAAAGGTCTATGGACCTTGGCTTGAATAGGGGAATCTAGTTTCTGTGCAGTATATATAACAGCTAGATGGTGGACATGAATAAATGAAAACATTCTTTGTCTATTCCTAGTGTTAACTTGCAATACAGATAACAGTGACTCAGTATAAAAAAAAATAAAAATTCATGTCAAGTAGACCAAGATTAAAATAAAAGAATACTGAACAAACATTGAGATGAAAAGAAAACAAAGTGAAGTGCAATGTCCTACACGTGAAGTCAGTGCCAGCAAAACAACTGAAGCGAAGGGTAATAGGTGCAGTAGTTGTGCTATACAACATAACCTTCGCACTGTGGCATCATGGAACTGTTCAGGTTACAAAGGGGTTGTTTAGTTCCTGATAACAGCTGACTTCGTACATTTCATGATGGTCTAAGGGGAGGGGTGGTGGTGAATTCTTATGGATTCAACTCATTTTGGTAGTAAAAGGGTGAATTCACATCAACCTTCCTGAGCATGAAACTATGAACTCTAATTACAGACATATATGAGACAACATCAACATATCTTTATTATTCAACCTGAAGTTCATCACCAAAAAAATTCAAAGACTTTAATAAAAGGCCATGATGGTTAATATGTTTCAGATGCACTATTTACAGTGAACACTTAGGAATGAACTAGTATTATGCAGTTAGACATTGCACAGTGATAATTTCTGCTCAGAGCAGCTAAAGCTCCAACACCATAGAAACCATTAGCATAACTCAACAGAAAACTGCATGCTTTCAAATGTACTTAACTAATCAATGGCTGAAGGCAATCTCATTACTTTATCTGTCACCCATTCTTAATAAGAGACACTCAAATGGTAAAAATACTTACCTGGTAAGTGATGTTCAATTCCTCCCTGGCAGCCATAAACCCAGGCTACTACTAATAATGTTACAGAACTATACCTAAAGCAACTTTCATATGCAGCTTCTAAAACTGACAACTTGTTTTCCTCCATTACTTACCTCTGCCCCTCTGTGGCCTGGGAGAGCTATCATTGTCATCACTGCAACTGCAGCTACAGGTCGAACTCTCACTATCACTACTACTGCTGGATCTCCTGTGTCTTGTATTATGTCTATGTGGTGGGTCATGAGGTAACTTCATCTTGTGTGCCTGATGGTCTTCAGCAACAGTATCTTCTGCCTTTTTCACCTCTCTCACTTTTCTGCCTGTCTGTTGCTTTCTTTTACCCTTCTTAATACCTGATTCCACAATATCAAACTGTGCATTTTGTTTTCTCCTTTCTTTATCACTATCTTTTTGATGCTTGGCATCTCCTTCATCCTTTTCTCTCCTTCTATTGGCATCATCTCTTGCCCATCTCCGTACTCCCTCAGAGATCCGAGGATAGCTGCTAGGATCACGAACACTTTTCATCTTCTTTGGACTAGTAAATATTGCAGTGCGTCCATGATCATCATAGATCACGACCTCAGAAGTCACAGAGGAGCCCTTCTTGGGTGTCCTCCTTTCTGGAGCAAAATCTGAAAATTAAGAAAAGTAAATGAAAAATTATGTGAAGATTCACTGCATAGCTGATAATGTCAAAGCTACTAAAAATTTCAGAAAATCTATTGGATTAGTTACATTTATTACATTATGGGAATTACAGAACATCCATCAGTATTCTGCCATGTTCTCATACATCCAACCCCTCTATTAATGTGAAGGTTGCATTCTTTGAAAATGCTTTGCAACTGGAATCTGCACATTCAAAACCCATTATAACACATGAGGGGAATGAACTTCCAACCCCCACCCTTTGTCTAGTACCTACAAAGTGTAAAAGAATAGCCAGACTGGTTTCAGAAGTGGTAGAGCATGTGTGGATCAAGTGTTTGCTTTAAGGAATGTGTGTGAGGAATATGCTAGGAAACATGTGGATCAGTACGTGGCATTTATGGATCTGGAGCAAGCATATGATGGAGTTGATACAGATGCCTTGTAGAAGGTTTTAACAATATAGTGTGGAAGGAAATCTGCTAAAAGCAGAGAGACATTCATATCAAGGATGTAATCATGTGAATGAGTTGGGAGATGAGAGTGAATGGTTCCAAGTGAAGGTTGGTCTGTGACAAGGGTGTGTGATGTCACAATGGCTGTTTAACTTGTTTATGGAAAGGGTGATGAGGGACATAAATGCCAGTCTTGGACAGAGCGGCGAGTAAGCAGTCTGTTGGGAATGAGAGGGCCTGGGAAGTGAGTCAGTTGTTGTCTGCTGATGATACAACACTGGCGGCAGATTCAAATGAGAAACAGCAGAAGTTGGTGACTAAGTTTGGAAAGGTGTGTGCAAAGAGGGAACTGAGAGTAAATGTGAATAAAAGCAATGTTATTTGCTCTAGCAGAGTTGAGGGACAGGTTGGCCGGGGTGTGAGTATGACTGGAGAAAAATTAGAGGAACTGTTATGTTTTACATACCTGGGACTGGACATAGCAGTGAATGAAACCATGGAAGTAGAAGTGAGTCATAGAGTGAGCACTGGTAGCACTGAAGAATATATGGAGAGATTGATCAATATCTGGGAAGGCAAAAATGGATATGTTTAAAGGTATAGTAATCCCAACATTATTGTATGGATGCAAGATACAGACTATAGATAAGACTTTGCTGAGGAGGAATGGTGTGTTGGAAATGAAATATCTGAGGACCATATAAGGTGTAAAACAGTTTGACCGGGTAAGTGCTGAAATGGTAAGAGAAATGTATGGTAATATAAAGAGTGTGGTCTAGATCAGTTTACATGAGAAAGACAGACAACAAGAGGCCTGATCGGCCCACGATTAGGCTGTCTGAAATAATAAAAGGACCGGACGTTTAGCATGACGAGAAAATGTACTTCCTCTCAGCAGTTTTTTAAACTATCAACAACTCTCTGCTGCTGCACATTTGCCTTCTACTATCCGTTACCAATGTTGTTTATACGGTTCATTTCTGCCATTTTTCTCAGAGCATACCTGAATTTACAAAATATTTGTCCAAACGACTTTTGAATATATTTATAGTCTTAGCATTTACTAAGTCTGATGGTAACTTATTCCGATGCTCAACACACCTATAGGAAAAGAAGCTTTTTCTCACTTCCATACTACATACTACATTTTTTAGCTTTGATTTTTATTCCATTTGTCCTGGTAACCGTATTTTCTTGTATTTCGAAAAAATGCTCATGATTTACATTACTGAACGTGCTTAGATTTTTTAACACTTGGATTAAGTCGTCACAAAGTTCTAGCCTCTCTTTGTATGCTAGATTTCGAAGGGATAATATGAATTTTGTTGTGTGCCTTTGTACTTGCTCTAATCTTTCCTTGTCTTTATTAAAGACTGGGGACCAAAACTGGACTGCATATTCAAGGTGTGGTCTTACTAGAGAATTATAAAGTGTGAGAATTGCTTCTGGTGTTTTGTAATCTATGATCCTGGCTATGAAACCTAACATTTGGTTGCCTTTTTTACATGCTACTTGACACTGTTTAATGTACTTCAGATTGTTACTTATGACAACTCCAAGGTCCTTTTCTTCACTTACTTTTGTTAGACTTTCTGAACAGTTTGTAGTCGTAACATATATTCTTGTCTCCAAAGTGCATAACTTTACACTTGTCTACATCAAATTTCACTTGCAATCTGTCAGACCACGCTTCTAGAAAGTTAAGATCTCTTTTAATCATTTCCCAGTCCCGCATGCTTACAGCTCTACCTTCTAGTTTAGTGTCGTCAGCAAATCTGGAGATCTTAGATATAAGACCTAGTTCTACGTCATTAATGTACACATCATGAAATGAATGATTGAGATAGCTGAAGTGGGTGTGCTAAAATGGTGTGGACATATTGAGAGCATGAGTGAGGAAAGGCTGACAAAGAGGAAATATATGTCATAAGTTGGGGGGAAACAAGCAGAAAAGGTAGCCCAAATTGTAGGTGGAAAGATGGAGTGAAAAAGTTTTGAGCGATCAGGATATGAACATGTAGGAGGGTGAAAGGCGTGCACGAAATAGAGTAAACTGGAACTATGTAGTATACTAGGGTCAATGTGCCATCAATGGACTGAACCAAGGTATGTAAAATGTCTGGGGTAAACCATGGAAAGGTTTGTGAGGCCTGGGTGTGGACAGGGAGCTGTGGTTTCAGTGCATTACACATGACAGCTAAAGATTGAATGCGAGCAGATGTGGCCTTTCCTCACCAGTTCCTGGCGCTACCTCGCGAACGCGGGAAATATATATATATATATATATATATATATATATATATATATATATATATATATATATATATATATATATAT